>JBBUKS010000113.1:5341138-5352679 GCA_038050645.1 Hedychium gardnerianum | reverse complement strand
TTAATTATCATTTTTGTTAAAAAAGACACTTTTAAATATTAAATTAAAATAATACCGTAATATATTTCTCAATCCAAAATCAACTTTATTTCAATGCTTTTATAGTCCCGCTATAATATTTTACAATGTTTTTGATTATTTTTAAAATAATTTTAATTAAGTTTAAATATAAACTAAATTAATAAAATAAATTTAATATAAAAATATTCTATTTATAATATTTTGATAAAGTTAAACAACATAAGATAGTAGTTAAAATAATATTGAAATAAAAAATATAATGAGTATTTTTTATTTATAAAAGAGATATCCTTTTAATGATTTTAATACTTTGAGATGTCTTTTGTATTTTTATCCAATTTAATTTTTAAAATATGAATTTTTATAGATGAATTAATTTAAGGAAAACATAATTATAAGTGTTTTTGTAAAAACACAAAACTCTTGGGGTGGGATGCAAAATCATACTTTAATAAATAATTTTTATTTTTATTTTTTTTGCTTTTGCTTTTTCTTCTTTTATTTTAATTCGGCTTGTGAACTACTTCGTCTGCCACCTCGTCCGCTTCCTCCCTCTGTTTCCGCCACCTCGAGCTCCGCTTCCGACCTCATCAAGAACCCTAAGTACTGCCTTTTGGCAAAAGCCATCCATCGCGGCATTCTCGAATGGTCTCCGATCACGCTTTTTTTGATCGTCTTCGGCCCTCGCATTCCGTCTCCAGATCCATCGTTAGCCGGCAAGGTTTCCATCGGAGACGCAAAGTGTAGGGTTTTGTTCGGACTACATTGGGTGAGGGCGCGAGAGGTTGATCTACATGGCCGAGGCGATGGAGAAGCAGCTCATTCTCCAGGTTCTGAACACGGTCTTGCTGCCCTGCTTATCCTCCACTGGCCCCAAAAAACGTACCTGCACCACTTGGTTTTTCGGAAAAAGGAGGTTGATCTCGCGCTCGGTTTTGTGTGGGGCGGTGCTTTTTAGCCTCAGCCTTGTTTCGCTCTTCACCGGCCAGATTGCCGCCGACCTGGAGTGGTCGCGGATACGAGGACGGTGGAGATCCAAAAGGGTATGCTTTGATAAAGAAAGAAAGAGTTCATTTTTTTGAAGAAGAAGAATTAAAAGGTTTCAAAATGTTTTTTTTTTCTATTTTTTTTTCTGGTTTTGGTGTGTTTTGTTGGCTCCGGCGAAGTTTAATTCTCTCTTCACCCTTTGCTGCTTTGGAAAAAGAACTTGCCTAGCGTTGACAGGGAAAAAATAGTAAAATTTTATCTAACCAGTTGATTTCAGGCCTGAAGCTGATCGATCTTTCAGATAACTGAAAAGTTTTACCCTTATGTTTGATTGGAATGGGTTAAAGGGCATTACAAAGTTTTTGAATATTTATTTTGGCTAGTGTAGTGGAGCTTCCAATGAATTTCTTTCTTCATCCTTTTGGTCTGGTGTTGTCAGGAAAAAATGGTATAACATTATGGAAACAGTTAATTTTCATCCATGAAACTGATCAATCCTGTTGACAGCTGAAAAGTTTCTTCTTTACGTTTGATTGCAATGGGTTTTGAGTTTGTACCATGGGATCCATTTTCAGGTCGGATACAGGGAGCCAAGAAATATATGGAAATCAGAATTCACTAATTTTTATTATGGTTGTAGCGACAGAAGTCCCCATTTCAGAGGTAAATTTCTTGTGGCATTACTGTTAATTATTCCGATGTCTTTTCCTTTGTATACTTTCATAACTTTCTTCTCTTATTTCTTGTGACAAGCTTATTTTTCAGTTAGTTTGAGTTCATGAGAATATTTATTACAATATTGGTTGCATTCCTTTAGATTTTTTTACATGAAAATTAACTAATTCGAAATTAAATTATCACAAACTCCCAAATAGAGTGGAGATCTTAACTCCTTTAATTTCAAAAAAATACAGATTTAATCCCAAGTTTTTACATACTTCCAAAATGTGTCGGACGATGGAAAAAAAAAAATCAATGGCACATGCATAATATGAATGATACCATTTTAATTTTTACCAAAAGTGCATGCTCCTTGGCACTATCTTAAATGCATTTGTTTTCTTCTTCTACCTGTAATCATACTTCTTGTGACTACAAAGTACTTGCCATCATATAACCAAGGATAAAGGTGTCATTCTTTTACTAGTTTCAGTCCTTGATTGGAGCAGTAATTCAATATGCTCTAATAACAAACACAGACACATGATACAGTTAGCATGAATGTATGTGTCTTGATTGATCGTAGCTAGTTATCCAAATCCCTCTGGTCCATACCTAAAAGACTATTTCACATGAAAAAAATAGAAACCTATAGTTGTAAGCTTAATATCGGTTTATTTTGAATGAAACAAGATCAAAAATGTGAGAAATTATTGTTAAAATAATGCTTTACTGTTTAACGTTATTTTACATGAAAAAAATAGAAACCTATTAGTTTTAAGTTTAATAGGGTTTTGATCAAACAAAGACAATATAAGAAAATATTATTAACATAAAGCTTAGCTTGGCTCAAACACAACTTGGCTCGGTTTCTGGTTTTGTTTCCCTAATCCAAGAATATCTGGTTGTTGTTACAAAATAACCTGAAGCATGGCTAACCTAGTGAGGGGTTGTCAATGCTTCACAATTTGCTACCTCTAGCGAAACATTTAGATGTGATCAGCATTGTTATGATTCTTCATAATACAAGGTTGAGTATCTTAGTCCACGTCTTTATATTTGTTAATAAACAATAGTCTTGAAACCCTTATTCTGTCAGATTACTCATTGCATAATAGTTCATTAAATCTCAGAATTTTATAGTTTTTATGCATCTCTTTCTGCCCGATTCAAGCATAGAATAAAGGACATGTATTTATTTGTATCTATGTGATTTAGCAGCAGTACAAGAGAGGAAATCCAATGGCTACCTATTAATTGCAACAAGTGGAGGACTAAATCAACAGAGAACAGGGGTAACTTTTACATATTGACTCACCTTTTTACTTGTTGTTTCCATGATGTGGTTTGAACATCAGACTATTATTCAGAAGTTCTAATTTTCATTATATTGCTCCCATGTGATCCACCATTTTTTTTCTTTATTCCTTGCTTCCAGAAAAAAATGATGGACATCTTCTGGGTCTTTTTTCTTCATCCATGTTCTATAACTAGCGTCCTGAATTCCTAAAACATATTGGATTCCTAAGCAGATCAAAATAACTTGTTGAGCCTGATCAGGAATTTTCTTTCTTACCACCATTCATGTTAATCATATTATGGAAGGTTGAAATTTGTAACGAACATTCATACTCTGCTGTGGAACATATCCATTAACATTCGCCTCCTTATCTTTCTAATGCATAGATAATAGATGCTGTTGTTGTCGCTTGGATATTGAATGCCACACTAGTTGTTCCGGAGCTCGACCATCATTCTTTTTGGAGAGATGACAGGTGAGTTGAAAATGGAGTATGAGATGAAATTATAATACTTGCATCTTTGTCTTAATGGAGTTATCTTCTTTATTTGCAGTGATTTTGCTAATATTTTTGATGTCAACTGGTTCATTTCCTACCTTTCAAAAGATGTCACTATTATTAAAAGGATACCTGACAAAATAATGAGGTCAATGGAAAAACCTCCATATACAATGCGTCCTCCAAGAAAATCTACTCCTGAATATTATCTTGATCAGGTGTTGCCAATACTCTTGCGGAGACGTGTAAGTATGATATTTTATCTAGGTTGATCAAATTCTACATTTCCATTATGTTATATAATCTTATGATTGGTGTACACCTTCATCTGATTTTATATGTTTTGTCATGGCAAAGCTATCCATATTTTGTAGTATTGCCACTATGTGACTCTTGTGTGCAGTGCTACAAACCATGTCATGGTCCTAACTATTTGGAGTTGGCTAGGTGTATTTTATTCGTCATTGAGCTCTATGTTGGGTCATATCTTTTCTAATACTTTGGCCATGCGTTCTTAATGTCAACATATAGTTATTTTTGATATAAATGCTTAGAAGATTAACATATTTCTTTGTTTGGATTAAATTCCAATCAAAACAGCAATTTATATGTATGTTCCAATAAAAGCAGCCATTTACCTTGATGTAGAGCTTCAATAGTGTTGCAATAGTCATGATGTGAAAACTGTCAAGGCTCTTGGAAGCTTGTTTATCATAAATATTTAAATCATTTGCTAAAAAAATTATGAATTTGACGGAAATGAGTTGCATTTTCATTATTATTAATTAGCTGAGAATTGCAGGCTGTGCAGTTGACGAAGTTTGATTACAGGCTAACAAATGCACTTGATGAGGAACTCCAAAAGTTACGCTGTCGTGTAAATTATCATGGGCTGAGATTTACAAATCCTATTGTAGTGATTGCTCAGAATCTGATCAAGAGAATGCATGCAATGGCCTCTCAATATGTTGCTGTTCATTTGAGGTATGTCCTTAATTTGTCTAGAAGCTACTTGGTGTCTAGATTTCACTTTAGTGTCAATAGCTATCTGTTTATTTTTAGAACAGCAATTAAGATGCAATCTGGTAGATTTTCTGTCATTAACCAGACATTTAGGGTAATTAGAGATATTCTGCATAACATTGCATACGCATATCAGAGTGTTGATAATTTTACCATCAACAAATTTTGCTTTTCCCAGAATTATTCTGTTACTTGCTGTTTGTTCTTGTTCTCAAATCTGATGACAATTCTGATTTATCTGCATTTTTTATCCATCATCACTACACTTGGTGCTATTTACATGAAATTAATTCACCATCAGTTCATGTTTTTCACAACTGTTTGGGTGGTCTATGCAGATCTTATTCCTCCATTGAGCTCTACATTAGTTCAACTGATTCAGCATTAAATGATGACTTAGGAAACTTGTAGAATGTAGAAATAGAAGCTATTTTGTTTACGCTGACCTAGAATGTTAAAATATTGAATGCTAATTTCCCTGAAGTGCATAGGTAGAAGAACAAGAAATCAGTTGGCATTTTGACCTTTAGGCTTGACCAAGGCAAAAGATTTTTAACAATTGTTTAAGCAAAGATATCTTTTTATTTTATGCATTTTTACGATTACATCAGATAGTCTTCTTTATTAAAACTGCAGGTTTGAGCCTGACATGCTTGCATTTTCTGGCTGTTACTTCGGAGGTGGAGAAAAAGAACGCAATGAGCTTGGTGAGATTAGGAAGCGCTGGGAAACATTACCCGTGAGAATTTCTCACTTGTTTTCTTATCCATTGCTATTTTTAACTTCAACCGGGGGTTAATTACTTGGCAAGGATTTCAAAGCTTAAACTACTAAAATAAAAAACGGTCCAATGGTAGGAAATTTTCATTTTTACTTGTCAAGCAATATATTGGTGCACTAGTGGATAGAATTTTTCTTGAGGTTACTGTTTTTATCTGCTTCTAGCAAACTTTCTTATTGTTCCTTCTCTTCGGCAAACATTTTTTAGGAATAAGCTCTTTGGCAATCCATCTCAACCTTCTTTAATCATTTTTTTTTAACAATGTGAGCTACCAACTCTATGCTAATTGCTTATCCCATAATCCATCAATGTATCGCGCAAATTCTTTGATTGTATTAGCTTCTAGTCTAATACTTTGAGAATGGTAGGGACTGCAAATTCTTTGCAACTCCATGGTTTAATCTGATGCATCGACAGGATTCGACTGCTGATGGTGAGCAAAGCCGAGGAAAATGCCCATTAACTCCACAGGAAGTAGGTTTAATGTTAAGGGCTCTTGGTTTTCCAAATGACACTTATCTCTATGTGGCTTCTGGCGAGATATACGGTGGTGAAAAGACATTGCAGCCTCTTAAAGACCTATTTCCACATTTTTATACAAAGGAGATGCTTGCAGGAGTCGACTTGCAACCCTTCCTTCCATTTTCTTCTCGTCTTGCTGCTATTGACTATATCGTTTGCTATGAGAGTGACGTCTTTATCACAAATAACAATGGAAATATGGCAAAGATTCTTGCGGGTCACCGGTAAGATTACTTGCTCAATCATTTTTTTCTCCACAAGAGTGATATCCTTATCTTGTGTTCTTATGCAATTTTTCTGCTTTACGACGAGCATCTCTGTATTGTCGTCTCTATTTTCTGCTAATTTCCCTACTATAGTAGCATGAATGCTCGATTAGCTGTTGCAACTTTCTATATGCAAGGAGGTATGCTGGACACCGGAGAACCATAAGGCCAAATGCTAGGAGGCTGAGCTCGTTGTTTAAGGCACTCCATGAGATGGAATGGGAGATGTTTTCTCGAAAAGTGAGGTTAGTCCAGCGAAGATTCATGGGGGAGCCAGATGAGATGAGGCCAGGTCGCGGTGACTTCCACGAATTTCCTTCTTCTTGCGTTTGCCAAAAACCTCTTCAGCTCGAAATAGCTGGATTCCCAAGGAAGCCCAAAGCAAATGTAACTAACTTTGTGAAACACAGCAGGTGGACGATAGTGGAGTAAAAAATTGAGGATTCGAGCCAGATGAAGTCGACAAAGGATGAAATGCTTTCAGTAATACTGACGCAAAAGTTGTTCAAGCTCAAGACGCCAGGCGAGTAGATGATCGAGTGATTCTAACATCACCAATTCCAGGCAATCATCGCCGAGCTGTAACCACTGTTCTACCGCTGTAAATTACCCAATTTTGTTTGGTTCCAGTGCATCATGCTTCATTGTTTCTCATGTCGATCAGTAGAAACACTGAAGAAAGAAACTGGTACATTGCGAGAGAACCGAAATATCAAGGTATCAATGTTAGCTACAATTTTGAAGGGCTATGTTTGCTATTTAATTTTGTTTTAACTGCAACTAATTGAACGTTGCTTGTCTTCCAATTTCTATCATGGTATTTGAGAAGAAAAAACCATTCTAAAGCCTATTAAATCTATTTGGGAAGAATTGTTTTTTTTTTTTAATAATTCAGGTATTTCGGCCCATTATTCCTAGAGGTATATGACTTTCTCTATAATTAATCGATTTTTAAGATATTCGTTCTATTTAAAATTTAAATTTCGATCTGTTTACTGTTTCTCTGTTTTACCACTTCATCGTAACCATCCCGTGGGGCACCATACATTGACAATCAAGAATATAGTACTCTACATGTCTGATGTGTGGTAAAATATTTAAAAGAGCCACTATGAGAATTAAGGTTTGAATGCTAGGTAGAGATGAATATTTTAAAAGTTAACTTGTGTGCAGAAGTTATGTTCCGAATTTACTCGTGTATAAGTCATATTTTGGATTTATTGTTTATGTGTATAAGTTATATTCCGAATTTACTATTTGTTAGCCATCAATTTGAACTGAGTTTATTGAGTTGGTCTGTCTTATTAAATAATTTAAATTAATTAATTTGAAAGCAAACCTAAATAGGTCAGCCCGCCCTGATTGTAGGTTTAGGTGGCGTGACCCATGGCGGGCTCGGATTGACTTACGGATTGAAGATTTTTTTTTAAAAAATTTAAAATTAAAGTAAAAAAATGTAATATTCTCGTGACAAGTTTAATATATAATCAAACTTTAAAAAAATTAATTTTTTATATTTTTTAGTGGACTCATAAGTTGACTTAAACATAACTCACTTTCGATTGAGTTGGAGAATTCGGAATTCACTTCTCACTAGGCTGGCGGGCCGGCCCATTTCAGCCCGCCAGATAATGAGTCTTTGACGAAGGCGGAGGGCAGGCAGCTATTGGGTGGGAGGAAGGACGCGGCGGCGATGAACACCGGGCAGGGATCTCCCGCCTAAAATCAATTATTTTTAAATTTAAAATTATTAATTTTAACGCCCTTTTAATTTCGTAATAGGCGCCATTTCATTTCTTATCCAAAAAGAATTAATTCATTTTTTTTTTGAATCAGGCGCCATTTCGTATCTCTGCTCTGCTATAAATTCTATCGAACGACGAAAGAGAACCGTGATCATCAAACAATCTCAAGATCAAACCAATATCTCTCCCTTTGCAAGAAAGGTAAATCTCTCAATCCAAGTTCTCGTCGAAGGAATCCAGCGACGAGAAGATGAAGAAGAAGGCGCGCTGGAGCTCTGCCGAGGACGATATTTTAAGGGAGTACGTCAAGGAGCACGGCGAGGGGAACTGGCGCCTCATCGAGGAGAAAGGAATCCTGCGTCGATCCGGCAACAGTTGCCGTCTGCGCTGGCGGGTTCATCTCAGGCCCGATCTGAAGAAAAACCCCATTTCGATCGAAGAAGAAGTATTGCTCATCCGTCTTCGTAAGAAGATGGGCAACAAGTGGTCTCGGATGGCAAGACATGTGAGAGATCTCGCAGTTTTTTTATTTTATTATCAATTTCTCTTCTGCATTTTGTGATTCCGACGAGTTGTCGATCTAGTTTCCTGGTCGCACCGATAACGAGTTGAAGAACTTTTGGAACACGCGAAGAAGGAGATCTCGAGATTCAGATCAAAAGCACCAACAAATTGATGCCCAATCTCCTCGGCGTTGCAGTGCCGATCTACTGGAAATTCCTGCTTTCATAACCTTGTGCTTCTTGGCCAGCGGCGCACAAGCATTCTACGCCAGAATGTTTACTGGAAACCTCAGAAATAGAATGGCAAATCTGTCGATCGTCTCCGTTTCTTCTCTGCGTTTGGAAAGCGATCGGAAAAGGTATGAACCCTAATCTTTTTTTTTTTTCGTGATTTCAGGGTTTTTTTGAACTGCGATTTCC
Source organism: Hedychium gardnerianum (assembly GCA_038050645.1). Lineage (NCBI taxonomy): Eukaryota > Viridiplantae > Streptophyta > Magnoliopsida > Zingiberales > Zingiberaceae > Hedychium > Hedychium gardnerianum. Next base: position 5,343,952 of record JBBUKS010000113.1, on the reverse strand, counting down.
CGGCGAGCAACGTCGGATCGATCGGTGGTTGGTTCTTGTTCGATAATGCAGTTTGCTTCGCTTCCGATCGGGGACAGAGGCGGGGCTTCGCGGTCTTGTTTTCGATCTGAATCTGCCCCCGGTGGAGCCTTCCGATCATCGGTTCGTGGTGGGCTACGCGCTCTTGCCCAAGAAGCAGCGGAGCCTCATCCGGCCCTCTCTCGTGAGCGCCGCTCGCGATCGCGGCGTTTATCTCGTCCCCGTCGACCCCTCGCGACCCCTCGCCGAGCAGGGCCACTTCGACTGCGTGATCCACAAGCTCCGCGGCGGCGAATGGAAGGCCCAGCTCGTGGATTTCGCCTCCAAGAACCCCGGCGTCCCCATCGTCGACCACCCCCTCGCCATCGAGCGCCTTCACGACCGCATCTCCATGCTCCAGCTCGTCTCCGAGCTCGATGCCCCTCATGGGACCGAGACCTTTGGGGTCCCAAACCAAGCGGTGCTCCATGACTTCAGCGCCGGCGCCCTCTCCGGGACCACCGACCTCCGGTTCCCCATCATCGCCAAGCCCCTGGTCTCCGACGGCAGCGTCAAGTCCCACGGGATGTCCCTTGTCTACGAACGCGGTGACCTGCTCATGTTCAAACCTCCTCTCCTACTCCAGGAGTTCGTCAATCCCGGCGGCGTCATCTTCAAGGTCTATGTCGCAGGAAACTACGTGCAATGCGTGAGAAGAAAGTCCCTCCGCCCCGAGCAGCACCACTCCGTCGCCTCCGACACTTTCTTTCGAGCATCCGTCGAGCTGCCTCCGTCGAGCTTTCTCGAGAAGATCGCAATGGGCTTGCGGCAGGCCACGGGATTGCGCCTCTTCAGCTTCGACATGATTAGGGATGCCGACGCCCGCCACCACTACCTCATCATCGACGTCAACTACTTCCCCGGCTACTCCAAGATGCCTGATTATGAAGAATTTGTGATCGACTTCTTCTGGGACATGGTTCATCAGAAAGGGTAATCTGCTGCTGCCAGTTCTTCTCTCTCCTCCAAGGACTGATGAGATCCATTCCATGGTAGTTTCTTTCTCCAATTTTCTTGTAAACCCTAACAACGTTCTTGGTTTCAGAATGTACATTCTTTCTTTCAGCTGGTTCTTCTTTTCAGATTGGTTGACTTGAATTTCTCAGTCAGAATTCTATTCCTTTTAAATATTCTTATAAACAGATTTTAAATCTGCAATTTTCGCTTTGTATCCGAGAGTTTGAGTGGCTAAGAAATTGTCGATTGATGTTGCTATATCTAGACGGCTAAACCTTATCACCTTATCGAAAAGCACATCATGTTTTTTTTTTATATAACAGGCATTCAAATTTTACTATTCGATTAATTTTAAAATAAACATTTATGATAATAGTTCAATTATCATAAATATTTTGTACGTGAAAATAAAATTTTAATTATTTGAAAAATGCACCTTACTTCTTATCATCGTACTAAACCTAGGGGGCTTATCGAAAGCACATCATGATATTGAGTGTGATGTAGTAATTTTATCTTTTCTCATATATTGGTCACTGTTCGAATTAATAAATTAATTTTTATAATTTATCTCCTTCGTATTAGTCTTAAAACAAATTAACGGGGAGCTGAAGACAAACGTTTTACTTTTTATCATCATAATATAAAATGTATATACTCTGATGTAGAGCTGACACTCTCCCCGAATGCCAAGAGATTTATCATAAAATGTATCTGAGAATCAATGGAGAAGTAGTGTCAAATGATTTTGCAACTATTTCTAATCTAGAACTAAAGTAATCCTATTCATACTCATTTACTTATATATTTTACTGACTAATGTAAAAAAAAAAAATCCTGTTTTTTTTTTTAAAACAAATCGATTAAAATGGTAAAATTGGGGACTTTATTAAAATTATTTTTTTATTTTTTCTTTCAAATAAATAATAATAATTATTTACTCTCGTTTGTGCCTTTTAAACTATAAAATCAAGTCAATGAATGTACATTAATCGAAAAGTGCTTCAATTACTCTTTTTAAAATAGAGAAATAGAGAGTGAGATAATTAACCAATGGATTATTCTTCCATTATTTTCTCCTTACTAATCAAATGGGTTTATAGACATTAATTTTTCCATGTAAATATAGCTTTAAGGGCTTATTTTATTTAAATTATTCTTCTATTATTTCCTTCAACTAATAACAAAAGTGAAAAGGGTCGATTCAAAAGTTGAATTTGTATTCTTTCTTGTAATTTAATTTATTTGTTGTCCAAAATTTTTTTTTCCCGATTCGTGTGGTTTCGTTTCGCGGGTCGCTGTGTTTCCTGCCGCGTGAACTTACCGCGAGTGATCTCACTCCCCACCCCCTTCGGCTATAAATTGCTTCCCTCGGGTCGCCGTTAATCTCAAACGCTCCGTCGATCGTCTCAGTCTTCTTCTCTGCGTTTGGAAAGCGATCGGAAAAGGTATTAACCCTAATCTTTTCGTGCTTTCAAGAGTTTTGATCTGCGATTTTCGTCGAGCAACATTGGATCGATCGGTGGTTGATTCTTGTTCGATAGCGCAGCTTGCTTCGCTTGGAGGATCGATCGGGGTGGAGCTTTGCGGCCCTGTTTCTTTGGATCTCGATCTGGCCATGTCGGAGCCTCCCGATCGTCGGTTCGTGGTGGGCTACGCGCTCTTGCCCAAGAAGCAGAAGAGCTTCATCCGGCCCTCTCTGGTAGCCACCGCTCGCGACCGCGGCGTCGATCTCGTCCCCATCGACCCCTCGCGGCCCCTCGTCGAGCAGGGCCCCTTCGACTGCGTGATCCACAAGCT
>JBBUKS010000113.1:5313649-5328099 GCA_038050645.1 Hedychium gardnerianum | reverse complement strand
ACTACTAGCCAGGATTTGAACCTGAAACCTCATTGTGGCAACACTTCATGCACTAGTCATCAGTCCATCCCGTGAGAACACGAGTCCTGCCATCAGGATATAGAGAAGGTTTGTCGGTAGGCATGATTATTAATGGATCAGGCGACCATGGCATGGAAAATGTGGGGCTCTGCCTCTGTCCTGCTTTCAAGTTTATGTTTACCCAAACGTTTAGAAGCTCTGCCCTACTTTGAACTTCATTTATGATGTTCCTGTCCGAAAGTGTCTGAAAATGAGTCATTAGTCAGTTGTCTATAATATTAATTGAATGGTAGATTTTTAGGAGGGTTGATCGCCAATGGAGCTCTTGAAATGGGAAAGAAGAACAGAAAAGTAAAAGAGGATTAGAAGGAAAGTTAAGGGGTATTTTGGCTCAACCACTCTGATGTTCAAATCAGTCTTAAAACATAGAGAGAAAAAAGTGAACAATGCACAATAGAGTATGTATATGAGATTTCAAAATGTAACTTTACCTGTGTATACGAGCCTTTTTATAATACCTTCATGAGGGTATTCTCTTTTCATTAATTAGTTGTCATATCTCAGTAAGGAAAATATCCAATCTATGTATCATTATCGTATCTCTAGCAGTATTATATTGTTACATCGCCCACGCTGTGTATTTAATGATAATATGAGATCACGCTATATCAATGATATGGCTCCACGTATCTTGACAACCCACGTGCTATCTATATAGCTTTTTGAGATATTCAGGTGGAAGAGCCGGGCGGCCAATCAATGGGACTGACCGGAGGGAGGCTGAACGTGCAGCCGATGAGACCGACTAAGGAATAATTGTGCGGAGGTGCATTGAGCATCAAGTGAGCTAACTAAATGCTAGGTCGGTCCTATCAACCGGTGAGATGCTGAGCAAGGGTCTACCGAGCATCAGGTGAGCCAACTGAACGCCCGATCGGTGGGATCAACTGGTGAGATGCTGAGCGAGGGTCTGCCAAGCGTCAATTGACTGTCTGGGGATCAGGTGTCGAAGGTCTGACTACCACCTTGTCTTGACTTCTGACCGAAATAAGAGGAAGGACTTTACCACATAAGTCTCCTCATTCCCCGTATCACAAGTCTCCCCTTTAAGTTTAGTCAAAGGAGGCCCGAGCCCGACTGACTAGACAGTAGTATGAATTGGTCCAGTAACCGACTTGATTTGCTAGGGCTAACGTGGTCATATAGTTTGCCTTGGGAACACGTGAGTCAGATGTCATTTAATGCAAGTAATACGCGTGATGGTGTATTCGGATCATGATTGGCTTGTCCTGTCGATTATTAATACCAAACTGTCTGAAATTGACACGCGACATCACCATTCCGAGGTTATCAAATCAATGAGACTTGAGATTCTGTTGATTCGGGGACCTGATTGGATGGCTGGGCGGATTAGCCCGCCTTTTCGACTTCTTAATCGGATGACTGAGATCCGAGGACATAGGCATTATTAGGGTTAACATCGAGAGAATGCCACTGCATTCACCATCGTCTTCTTCGAGAGGTTGCGACCTTTAGCAATTTTTCGACTATGTGCACTTTCTTTGTTGTAAGTTTCCCTTCACTAGTGTTTTTGCCTCTCGTCTTTATCCCTAGTTATCCTTTTCGTTCCACCGTACCATCCATAGAATCGGGGAACCTTCCTGCCCTCTAATACACATCCATGGAATCAAATTTCAACGGAAGGAACTTAGACTAGGTGAGATTGCAGTATGAAATCCCTGTCGATCATCAAATAGTTATCCTGAGTGCCTTTGACCGATCCCATCTTCCCCCAGTTGGCTTTGTCCCCTTCTTTCTGGGTTAGCTTTTAGGTGCCACAGATTCCGTATCCCCCAATTTTTTGCCCAGATATCCTGATATTTTCACATTTCCTTACCATAGTTAGCTCCCAACTTCTTTCGATTGCTCTACGGAGTAGCCATCATTTTTGGCCTGTACCGAGTCCCCCTCACACCCCAAGTCTTCTATTACTTCTTCTACCCGAAGAAGATGGACGTCGGGGTCTTCTTCTTTCAGACCCGATCGAGCTGTTGCTTTTTGGATGAGTTGTCGATCTCACATAAGGGGTGGAAGTTCATTTACTTCTTTGTACACCCTCCAACCCCCTTCAAGTGGCCCATTGGTTGACAAATGGAATTGCCGAAGGCCCCAAGTCTGAGCGACTACAAGTCGGAGCCTACGTACTTGGAAGCAACAGAACTTTTGTCGGGCCTCTAGTTTGACGTTAAGCATCTTCTAGAGGAAGGTCTTCTCTTCTGATTCGGGCCGACTCTAATCAATGCCGAGCTACAATTCTCCTTTGGTAAGATTTTTCTGTTTTTGTTTTATATGATTGCTAACTTAAGGCATTTCTTCTTTATGCAGCCCGAACGATGTGGAGGGCTTCACTGAACAAAACACTGAAGCTCAGTAATGCCGAGCTAGAAGAGAAAGCCCTTCACCCGATTGGATCCCACTCGATTGGATCTTTAGGTGACGTCACAACAAACATGACGAGTTGCCCCCCGTCTGCCCTTCTTTGGCGGTCATATCAGTATCGTCGGGGGAGTTGGGGAACCCATAAGGGTGACTCGAAAGAGGCATTGACCACAAGAGCAAGCCATCGATGCACCTGCCCCTGACCCAATCTCATCCCCTCTGGTGCCAGCTACTCAGCCAATCCCATCTCCTGTGCCAGTTGCTCAGCCGATCCCATCTCCTGCGCTAACTGCTCAGCCGATCCCATCTCCTGCACCAATTGCTCATCCGGACGAGGAGGTGCCCTAGGGAGAGACCAGCTCAACTCCTCAATCAGTCGATCCTGCTCCTTGGTATCAACCTAGCACGTTCCCGACCGAGGAAGGCTCGAGTCAAACCCAAGGGTATCCACCGATCGTTATAGTACGATTGTGCAATAGGCTGACGAATGTTTGGTTCTATGCGACCGAAAGCATGAGGTGTCGAATAGTCACGGGTCTGGCGGAGACCTTTTCTGTAGACTTCACAAGAGTGTGAGCCTTGGGCATGGAGCTAGTTGCCAAGATGCCGGAGTTTGTTAAGGAGTACTGAGCTCCGGTGGCCCAAGTAGAAGAGTTAGAAACTTGGCAAGTCCCTACTAGTGGAGAGATGGAAGAAGCAGAGGCTAAAATGGAGAAATTGAAGGTCGAGGCCTCGATTAAATCGGTTGCACCAATTGGCTGAGGCTAAATTGAAGGCTGACTCAAAAATAGCTTCCTTGGAAAACCTCACTGTTGAACAGTAGGAAAGTGGGAAGAAGGCTGAGTTGAAGGCTTCTTCTGAGAGGAAAAAGAGAAGGAAAGTCATTGCCGAGCTAGGGAAGAGGAGAGTCGAATGGGACTCCGAGACCAAAACCCTCAAATCCGAACTTGGAGGTAAGTAGGCGGAATTGGTGGCAAAGGAGGTGGCGTTGGAAAGCCAAAGGGCTGAACTAGAGGCCTAGAAAGTTGAGCTGGAGAATTACAAGGCTGGGGAGGCGGAGCGTTGGGCTGCTAAAAAGACTGAGTTCTTGCGCTCAGAGGAGTTCTACGACTAACTTAGCACCCGAATCATCAAAATGTTCCAATTTGGTGCCGAGAGAGCTATTAAGCAACTCCGGGAGGTGGGACATCTGACCGCCGAGCTCCCAAAAAGCTTCGTTAATCTCTCAAAGATTTACGCTGATATCCCTCTTGAGGCGTTTGATGATTTTGCTTAGTTTTTTTTTTTTGAACTTTGTAGTACTTCTGGCACACACTTTTTGAAGTGAATGAATCCTATTTCTCGTACTTGTTTGATTGTGTTACCTTCAAGCGAATGACTACGTTTCGTCGCTTGAGTTGATCGGGGAAATCTAACTAAAGAGACGAGAAGAGTCCAATTCAAGAGTTAATGGAGAATCCCCGACTGAGCGGGTGATGAGAAATGTCTTAGCCCTAAGGATAATAAGAGATGTTCAACCTCGACTGAGGGGAAAAGTTGAGTCCTAAGGATTATGCTCGACCCCGACTGAGGGAGGAGGTTGAGCCCAACGACAATAAGATAGACTCGACCCCGATTGAGGGGGGAGGTTGGACCCTAAGGACTATGCTTGACCCTGACTGAGGAGGATGGTTGGGCCCTAAGGACTATGCTCGACCCCGACTGAGGGGGGAGGTTGAGCCTGAGGAGAATAAGATAGGTTCGACCCCGACTAAGAGGAGAGGTTGGGTCCTAAGGACTATGCTAGACCCCGACTAAGGGGGGAGTTGAACCAAGGAGAATAAGTGATGAGTGTATTTCATATAGAATTTTTATTAATATTTTGTACTTGTGATATTTCAGGAACATATATTGTATGATGTATTCCCTTTAGTATTGTTTTGCCATTTTCTTATTAGGAGATTAACTTTCTGCTTTTTCATTGATCGGACGAAGAACCAGAACTAAAATAGAGTTAAAAGAGTCGTGGAACAAAGACATAAAGCAAGGAACATATTTTGATCGTGTCCCAAGACACGAGCGTGTTCCTCAGGACAAAAGGAGCGAAGACAGATTGACCATGGGCATTCAGAGCCACACACGGCCGAGCCACCAGGCCGTGCCCACTGGGCATGGCTGTGCTCCACATCTCAGAGAAACCCAACCACAGCTCAAAGAAACACATGGCCCGGCCGTGCCTGCCAGGCATGGTCGTGTCCCAGGACATGTTTCGATCGTGCCCCCAAGCATGATCGTGTCCCATTCTATCGAGGCCACAGTACACTATCATGTCGCCCGACTACAAAATTCTCAAAGTCGGTATTTTTGGAGGTTCCTTCCGATTTTAAGGGTTGGGGAGGTTATAAAAGGATCCTCAAGGCTGATTTCAAGGGACCCTAAGATAGTCGTTCTAAGGAGCAAGAGGAATTCTCATCCGTGTTCGGAGTTAGAGGAGCAACCCGAAGATGATCTACGCTTTATAGAATAAGCTTTTCTTTCTCTTCTCTTGAGTTTGGATTTAAAAGCTTACTTAAACTATATCTTCTTACTGTAACTCTATGTCCATAGAGTAGTACTCTAAATTCTAAGACAAGGGAGTAGTCCTTTGACATGTAGACACCTTGTTTTTCGTAGTTTGATTTATATTTACATTTTCTTATTCTATTATTTGATTGTTTATGGTCCAGCTCTACTGTGCATACACGAACTCGATGCTAAAAACGCGTTTTCATATCCCAAGGGGTGCAGGAAAGGACCGAAAGGTAAGTTCAATCCTTCGACCCGTAGAATACTGAGACGTGGGGAGTGGTCACGAAAGTAGGTCAGGTTACCACGAGGATTCCCTAGGCTGTCACGGAGCTTAATGGGTCTGCCTCAATTCGGCGTCACACAGTAAGAGAAGACAACTCGAGAACCATGGGGCATCGTGACAGGAGCCTCCATGAGAAATCAATTCTTCAGCAATATCGCCCTGAAAGTAGGCGTCGCATTTGAGCGGATACACCGACGGAGTTCCAAAAGATCACGTCGATTAAATCGAGATTGTCTACCTACACGAACAACCGATGAGAATTAGGAAACCAACTATAGGTTAGGGTGTCTACTATCATTGTAGTGAAATCGAAGTCTTAGGATCACTTCTTAGCATCGAATTCTTTCTAGAAAATTTAATTTCCTCATGATTTTCTCTGTTTTCTCAAGACTTTCACACCTTTCAAATTCTCTCGATAACCATTTTCACATCGTAGATCGATACTCAATTTCCAATCCTCGTGGATCAATACTTTTATTACTTAACGACGACCATGCACTTGCGATTTGCGACATTAGTTGAGCCCTAGGATAATAAGATAAGCTCGACCCCAACTGAGGAGAGAGGTTGAGCCCTAATGATAATAAGATAGCCTCGACCCCGACTAAGAGGGGAGGTTGGGCCCTAAGGACTATGCTCGACTTCGACTGAGGGGGGAGGTTGGACATTAAGGACTATGCTCGATCTCGACTTAGGGAGAAGATTGAGCCCTAGGACAATAGAATAGGCTCGACCCTGACTTAAGAAGGGGGGCCCTAAGGACTATGCTCTACCTCGACTGAGAGAGGAGGTTGAGCTCTAAGAACAATAAGATAGGCTCGACCCCGATTGAGGGGGGAGGTTGGGCCCTAAGGACTATGCTTGACTCCGATTGAAGGGTGAGGTTGAGCCCTAAGGACAATAAGATAGACTTGACCTCGATTGAGGGAGGAGGTTGAGCCCTAAGGACTATGCTTGACTCTGACTGAGGAGGGAGGTTGAGCCCTAAGGACAATAAGATAGTGCCGATGGAAAGGATGCATTAGTCTGTTGGAGGCTCTTTAACATGAAAGAAGGGGAGTATATACAGAATATTCAGAGCACACAGAGGATACATAAAGGATTACTTAAACTCCTTAGGTGCAGTAAGACTTCAAATGATTGGTGCTCTATGGCCTATCGATTTCCTTCCCCTTGGAGTCTTGTAGGTAGTAAGTCCTCGAGACCAACTTGCGAATAACCGTATAAGGTTCTCCCCATTGTGTCTCTAGTTTGTTGACATCACCATCTGACTTGACCTTTTTTTAGACTAAATCTCTTGCCTAAAAGCGCTTGAGAATGAGCCATCGGTGAGCTGTCTTTGATGTTAACAGGGATGATCACCAATGGAGCTCCTAGAATGGGAAAGAAGATAAGGGAAGTAGAAGAGGGTTAGAATGAGGTCAGGGGTGCCCCGGCTCAATAACTCCAATGTTTAAGTCAGCCTTCGAACGTGGAGAAGAAAAGTAAACAGTGCGTGGTAGAGCATGTATATGAGATGTCAAAACGTGCCTATGTATACAAGCCTTTTTATAACCTCCATGAGGATATTCTCTTTTCATTAATTAGTTGTCATATCTCAGTAAGGAAAATGTCCAATCCGTGTATCATTATCCTGTCTCTGACAATATTTCAATTGTATCATAATGTCACATCGCATATGCTGTGTATTTAATGATAGTATGAGATCACACTATACCAACCATATGACTCCACGTGTTTTGACCACCCACATGCCATCTGCATGAGTTTTTGAAATATTCAGATGGAAGAGCCGAATGGACGGTCAATGGGATCGACCAGAGGGAGACTGAGCGTGCAGTCGACGAGACCGATTGGGGGATAATTGAGTAGAGGTATGCTGAGCATCAAGTGAGCTGAATGCCCGATCAGTGAAATCGACCGATGACATAATGAGCGAGGATCTAGTGAGCATCAGGATAAACGACTGAACACCCCATCAATAGAATCGACTAATGAGATACTAAGCGGAGGTCTACCAACCATTAATTAATTGCTTGAAAATTAGGTGTCGAAGATTTGACTGTTACCTGTCTTAATTTTGATTGAAAGCGAAATACGAAGAAGGATTTTAGCACGTAAACCTCCTCATTCCCCGCATCGGATGACGAGCCACAATTTAATCAACATAGATTTAGAATGACTCGACCAAGTAACCGTTAATATTGACTTCTTAATTTTTATTCTCATGTAGGAATGGCTGACAAAGGTCGAATGACTCGACCAAGTTGCATCATATGATTTACCATCCGAAGGTGAATTTATATAGCTTTGCCAATCACATTTTCTCAGCCAATTACACCTCTCATATTGAACCCATAAGAATTAACACTTGTGCATAGGGCTATAAATGAATTAAATTTGGCGTTGAACACACGATCAATTAAATAAATAAATTTAAATAATTCATTAAATTAAATGAATAAATTTAATATATACGTGATTAGTTACGGTGCAATGATATAACACTTTTGTATTTAATCAAATATTCATGAGTCAATTTTTAACCGTAATACGTAGATTAATTTCCTCATGTGGGAAAGATAATTTTGAAATGTTAGCTACGGAGCGATAAGCTATTTACACTTTCGGATTTATTTTGATGGTCTATGAAAAATTTTCATAGAGCTTGACCGATCACCTACAAAATTAGTCGATTCAAAGAATTAGATAGCTGAATTAAAAATAATAATAATAAACAACGACCATTTGTGAATAATATACCTGAACAAACTTTATAAATCATATTAATCAATAATTTTTTTATCAAATTTATAAATTATTAACAAAAACTTTCAAAACGAATACCAACTTATAATATCACTCTCATTAACCAATCGAACAATCTTAAAAATATAAAAAATTTAAATAATCAAATAAGTTCGAATTGATAACTTGATAATATTTAAATGAATCAAATTCAAGTCAAGTAGAAACGAAACTCAAACTCATTAAAAAAAAATCAAGCTTTGATAATTATTTTAATAATTTAATTCATTTTAAGCTCAGTTTAACTTAGTTCGATTAGCTTATCAAACAAGCTTCAACATATAAAAAGCTTGGTTATGACTGACTTATGCATTTTCAAATTAATATTCATGTATTTCTATCCATTGTAGTAAAAAGATGATTACACTCATTTCATGCGTCTCTCATATCAAATTATATGAAAAAAGATAAATTATGAAATCAATTTATGACATGTTATGTGAGCGAATGCCCTTGGCTAACTAAATTAGATCATTTTTTTTATTATTTGAATATATTAAACATTAATTTCTCATTTATTTATGAAAATTCATTTCCAACAATTCTCATATGACGAAGAACAAAGGGGTCTTCTATGCAATGGCTTGAAGTTCAACTTGACACCTGCCAAATTCAGTGCTATCGACTCTAACCTTGTTTGTGATTTTTTTTTTTTTTTTTTTTTTCTATAGGCCAGTGGTTGTGCATCAATCGGACTTCTTGAAGAAATTCCCAATTCTCCTTGTACATCGCATTGTGTGCTGCTCGGTGGTGTTCTCTTGATACCTTATAGCAAAATGTTCCAAGTGTTGCTCTTCCACATGAACTGATGCTTTTGTGGCACTTAATGAACCTGAAAAATGTGTTGCTTCATAATATTTGCCGAAAATATTAGATTCCACATCTCTAGTTACTACCTGATAATCTGATTATAAGCTTAACAATAGAATCCACTCTGCCTAAATCACAATATAGGAAAGCAAATTTATGATATTAAATTTTGGTCATCCTATAACTCATTTACATTTTCAGATTGTAGAGTCCAGCCTCTTGTTTTCCATCTCATCCCCATTGTCCTGATCTTTATGAACATGATCGTCCGCAACGAACTTGCTCCAAAACCAGTGATCTTTCCATACGAGAACCATTTTCTCGATCGGAATGTTTTTTGTTTCCGGCAAAAACAAATAGACGAACACAGTGCCGATCGTCACCCAACCTCCAAAGAAGTAGAACAGTCCGAACTTGAAGTGGCATAACATCGGGAGGAAAGCTTGTGCGACAATGAAGGTGAAGAACATACTGACGGATATAAAGATGCTTTGGGCTGCTGTTCTAGTCTCCAGTGGGAATATTTCACTGGCTACGAGGATCGTCAGCGGACCCCATGACCACGCGAAACCTGCAACGTAGATGCAAACGAAGGCAAGCAGAAACCAAGCATATAACTTCGACATGTTTGCTTCCTCGCTGCTCCCAAAATTTATCGCAATCAACGTTCCAGCAATGATCTGTAACAGAAGGTACTCGACTGAATCATTCGACATGCAAGATCTATTCAATGGATAGCGTTTACCTGGCAAATGAACATCTGAGGTCCACCTTCCAAGTACAAGGATCTTCTACCAATCTTGTCCACAGTGAAGATTGAGACCAAAGTAGAGAACATGTTCACCAGGCCTACGATGACTGCAGATATCAGCGAACCATTGCTTCCAAATCCAATGGTCTTGAAAAGAACAGGAGCATAGAACATGATGACGTTGATCCCAGTTAACTGCTGTAATGCTGGCAAAAGCACAGCCATTGCAAGTTGTGGCCTATACTTCCTTTTGATGACATTGGACCAAGCATGCTGCACCAGCTTCAGTTCATCACTCGCTGCGACCAAGTCCTCAAACTCTTCGTCAACATTCGGAATTCCACGGATCTTCTGAAGCATCATCCTCGCTTTGTCGCGGCGACCGCGTGCCATGAGGGAGTTGGGGGAGTCAGGGAGGAAAATTGATCCAAGAGTTATGATCATGGCAGGGACTGCAGCCAGTCCTAAGCTTATGCGCCAACTCCAGTTACTGGTGAGCTTGGAAGTAGCATAGTTGATGAGGTTGGCACAAAAGATACCAAAAGTGATCATGAGTTGGAAGCCCATATTAAGCATGCCTCGGAGATGCACAGGAGCCATTTCAGAGAGGTACAGAGGAGCAGCCTGTAATTATAACCATTTAGTGTCAGAAGAAACATCTTTTTAGTTGCCTTCTTTGATTTCTTTCCCTGCAAAAAGTGAAAATTTTGAATTGGCAAGGTATATCCTTTATCTGGTTTGGTAAGTATGTATCAAGAAATTTGAAATTTGAAACACATATTTCTAGATGATCAACAAACAAGATGAATGTACACATGTCATTTTTTATTTGTAGAAGAAAAGGTTAAGGCATTGTTTTAGGAGAGGATGAAGCACGCCATCATCTATAATTATGTGTTTTCATAGACAACCAGCGAATCCACAAGATAGTTTATAAAAGTTCATCTCCTCTTCATTTCTTACATATGTTTTCCTGTGTGAGTTATTGCTTCTGTATACTTTTGTGTTAGGAGAAATTGTTGTCTTTAATTTTGCTGTCTGATTTATCTTTGTTGAGAAAAGATAATAAATACAAGACAGTATTTGCATGTCCCTTAGAAATCTGAACCGTTAGCACACAGTCTTTTGTACCATGTTGTATCTTAACCTCATAGATAGGAAATGACTTATGCGATTAGTCTTCTCCTTTTTCTGAGTGATACTAAAACTTGACAAAAACAAACCAACAAAAAGTAATGAGCAATCACAGAAGTTAATAATCTTTATCTAACATGCAAATGAGAGTAAATACCTGACAAGCAAAAGCAACCCCAACACCAAGGAGGATCCTGCCAATTATGAGCATGGCAACATTTTGGGCAGCACCATTCAACAAAGATCCAAGAAGGAAGATGATGCCTCCAATAAGCATGGAGTTCTTTCTTCCTAGGGCTCTGGTGAAATTTGATGCCGACAAAGATGTGATCAGAGCAGCCAAGTAGAGTGAGGAAGTGAAAGCAGTGAGAAGTTGGCTGTCAAATTTGCAGTAAGGATTAGCATTTTTGTCTGCCGCTATCATCTTTCTGTAAACCGATGGAAAGAATTTTGAGAGGAATGCCTCCATCGAGGTAACTCCACCTGACAAAAGAAAAACAGTTCGATTAACTCCGTTGAGAAAAATACATTCAAGCCCTAAAAAATCAGCGGGAAAAGTCAGTAAAAGATTATATTCAATATTCAACCAAACTAATTGAACATCATCAGAAACAAAGCTTTGAATTAAGACTAAACAATCAGCAAGGACTTGTCTGATTGCAGTGGATGGTGGATGGCTCTTAAGCCAAAGAGAGAGTGTAGTTACCAGAGATTCCAACATCATAACCAAAGATGAGGCCACTGGAGGCTGCGATGAGGCATGTAACAAGCACGAAAGGTGTGGTCTTCCCTGGATAAACCTTTTTAGTGCTTCTAGCAGATACACAAGCACCCACAGCCATTCCTTATGATTGAAGGATCTGGTGGAATAAAAGTAGCAGCGTAGGTATCTAAGGGAGAAAGAGCAGATGTCTAGCTTTTCTTCATCTCAGAATCAAATTCACAAACATAAACGCTGCAAGGAGCAGGCAACCGGAGGCAGCAACTCCGGAGCATTCAGGCAGTGAATCCATTGATTGCTCTTGGTCCCTACTTCGCTGATACAGTATAAAGATGTGAGGATAGTGTCAGAGCATGCAATTTGTCAAAGGAGCCATTGCAAGTTGAATGAATCTGTAATGTGTTGGCAATGATATCTGCTATAACAGCGGCGGTCACATGGAAAGCATGGTTCCTTGTTTTTTAGTGAGAAAAAAAATGGATAAAGGACAAGAAATGACACAAGTTGGCAATAGAAATTTTTATGTGAAGCAATTTAGAGTCAGAAGAGTGAAGTCCTCAAATTGCCCTGTGCTACCATGCAATGGTAAATCAGGCATCCACGAATTAATTTCTAATTACTATGCATTATAGAATTAATTTTCTTCCAGCACATTTATAGCTATTGAATTATTGATAAAGTTAGAATGTTATATTAAAAGTTAACGTGTTTTATGAATTTATTTAATGGACAAAATTTGACACTGGATTATTTATTTTATGATTAATTAGATTGTAAAATTTATATATATATATATATATTATCCGATTCATTTCTTATGTCGTACTTATAATATTTTTTCTATTTGATTTTTTTTTTACTTAATATTATAATTCAATTTCTAAACAAAATCTAATTAGATAAATCTGGAGATCAAATTCATGCGACTCTAAAATTGAATTATGTCTAAATATTTTGAACAAAATTTATGAAACAAAAATAATAATAATTATCTCGCCGGAAGTAAAAAAAAAACTCTCACGTAGAAAAGATAAATTAAAATTATAACATAATTTGTTATAAAATTGTGAGATAATTTATTAAAATATCCTTAATATTTTAATCAAATCTCAATTATGTCCCTAAAATTTCTTCAGAGCCATTTATATCCCTCATGTTTTACGAAGTGTCTCAAATCTATTTTCACCATCAACTCATGTGAGATACATATGACAACCCAATAATTTTCAAAATATAATAAATAATCAAAAACACAAATTGAAATAAAATGGCTCACCATTTTCAAACTTATTTATTCCTCTTCCTTCTTCTCATGCTCGATTTTGATGATTACGATTTGTTTTCCAGTCCGTTTGTTAGCTCATCAAATCTGGTTCTACACTCTCAACTCCTCTAAATCAAGATGTAATTAAAGGCATTCATGCAAACAAACATAAAAAATATATAGATTCGCACAATCTAAAAAAATCAAACTTTTCTTAATCAAACGTAAAATACATTAAACACTTACCAATGCATGCTCCCACTGATGACCGCAAATAATTCAGAACATTAAGCTGTGTAAAAGTCAAAAAATCTCATGCAAGTGCACCAACAAAACATATCAGTTCTTAATATTAAAGCACATTCATAGACAACTTACCGGTGCGTATTCATGGTGACACCGTCATTCGAGTGTTGTGAGGAATCATCGCCCTGGAGAGAATTTCAAGATGAAGGAGTTAGACGTCTTTATCATCGACGTTGCCCGCAAAGTCGGCGGCTACGAGAGAAATTCAATAGGAATGAATTAGGCGAAAGTGTGATGTATTAAACAAATCAAATGGAAAAAAAATAAAATCAAAGGACATCAATAAACCACTTATCAGTGCTTGTTCACAACGCCACCGCAATCAGAGAGTATGAAATTTGATGGCTTGGAGAGAATTTCAGAAGTAACGATTCAATGAATTGGACGATTTGGGAATTAGGGTTGATAGAATCTAGCAGCGGGTTTTTAAGTTGGGTTAAGATGGTCACGCGTATCTCACGTGAGAGATTCCGTTATAGATAATAGAAGAGTTGACGGTAATGATAGATTTGAGACACTTTATAAAACATGAGGGACATAAATGGATTCGAAAAAATTTTAGGAACATAATCGGGACTCGATTGAAATATTAGAGATATTTTAATAAATTATCCCTAAAATTGTGGACTACTTTTGTGTGTCTGACTCAACAACAATCATGAAAATAAATATCCTAAACTAAATAAAAAAATATGCTAACATTGTTTAAGATTATAATTGTTCTTTTAAATGTGTGAATCTTAACTGTTTGTTTTTTGTTTTTTCTTTTATCATGGATGCATCGATCTCAAATTAATCTCTAATTTATTTATTTTAATTAAATTGTGAATTCTAACTTAAAAAAAACAAATTAACGACGGATTTAGTGATGAAATTTATTTATCATCGCTAATTAACGATGAAATTTATTTTATTTTAATTAGCGATGAAATTTATTTTCCGTTGCTAATTAGGGATGACAAATAAATTCCGTCGCTAAATCCGTCGTTAATCCTGCGATGGGAAACCTTAAATCCTAAACTACGTCGCCTTTTAGCGACGGAATAAAATTCCATCGCAAAATAGCGACGGAATAAAATTCCATCGCAAAATAGCGACGGATAAAACAATTTCGTTGTTATTTAGTAATGAAATTTAAATTTCGTCGTAAATTTCACGAATTTAGGATTTCCTGGGCATCTTTTCCTCTATCTTCTCTCCCAACTCTCCTCTTCTCTCACTCCAATCGTCGGCTGGCCGGTCGCTTTTCTTCGCCATGAAGGTATGCAAGATCTTTCTCTCTCCGATCGCAAGGCGACCTTGAGGCGGCGCCGCGGCTGTGCGTGGCCCGCCGCGGCTGCGCGTGGCCTGCCGCGGCTGCGCGTGG
>JBBUKS010000113.1:5283428-5304976 GCA_038050645.1 Hedychium gardnerianum | reverse complement strand
GTAACACTCTAACTTTAACCTGTTGTCATACATCAAAACCTTAGGGTTAGACTTTTAGTGCAAATTGCACCAACAGAGGCACCTCGAATGGTCAACTTCAACTGCTGACCATTCTTTCTTGCGCTCGCTTTGGTGATCGCCGATCATCCGAAGTTGAGCTCACCTGAACCCAACTTCGACCTTCTCCTCGAGCAGACTTCCTTCCCGACTTCTTGTCCCTCGGACCGCATCCTTCTCACCTCGCGTCCCTCGGACTGCATGTTTCTCACTCCACCGGTGTACTCTTTCGCAGCTCCTCATCCCTCGGATGCACCGAGCCAGTCGACTCCCTTCCCGTGCCATCCTTCTCTCTTGTTGCGCCTTCCACTCGACTTCTTGTGTTCCTAAGTTCTTGCACACTTAGACACAAGACATCAAATATACAAGACCTAACTTAACTTGGTTAATCACATCAAAACTCCCCCGGGTACTTACACCTTAATGATACTACCGTCACCAAGGGCACACCAAGTACAGTGGAGAAAGTGAGTAATTAGTATTTTGGTAACAGTGAGGATCTTAAGGTTGATTTTATAAGAAAAAAACTAACAAAACCTTGTATAGAAAGCTCATTGCAGGAGAAGAATTTGCAAAAATGGAAAATGCATTAGACTTCATGGAGAAGATGACACAAAATTATTCATATTTCAGATAAACATTTCATTCACTACTTCCTGAACTTGGCAATTGGCATTTTGCATTGCCCTCCAACTGTAAAAGCATGGCTTTTAAAAAATGGGAAAATTTGAAAGGATCACTGCCTTGGTTTGTTTACTATTTAATGATTTGAGATAGAGGGAAACCATGACTGTAAATAGAGTTATATGCAAAGATTCAAGCCAGTTGGTTGAAACTAGCTACATGTACACAAAACTTATTCGGTGTTTGGAAGAAAAAAAAAACTAGAAATCAATGAGTACTATTTAAAAAGTTCTCAATTTATTCAAATAAGTATTTCCTTCACTGCTACATGAACTCAGTAAATTGCAATGCAACCCTACTGTATCTTAGTACATGAATTGTTGTATATTCAGAAAGATATTAGATAATTTCTCAGTCAAAGATACCTAAAGTGTGAAGTTATTACATGGAACAATCAAATAGAACCTAAGTAGTGATGACAGATTCTTGAAATATTAATGGTTGAAGAAGCAAACATTTACTCACTGGAAAAATAACAAGAACTACAAAAACACATGAAAGGTCATAAATTTGAAAAGAGACATCTCAGGACATTAGAAGACATTTAAAAGGAACAAACAACAACTACCCAGAATTACAGTTATTCAAAAAAGTTAAACATAAGACCATATGTAATTATTCACAGTAAATCATCTCTTTTTATAAAATTAATCAAAAAAGTGCATACCTCGTATACTAGAATCTAGAGGTTCAGCCTTTTCTCTTGAAACTGGAGAGCTTACTGAAGCATCAGTAATGAGCCTCAATGATTTGTTGTCCATTACCCTGACAGAACAGAACATTAAGATGCTAAGGCAAAGAAGATACAAAAATAACACAAAATCCCAGTGGGCAGTGTATAAAATTAAGAATGAAAATCAAGTAGTCAGATTATTCTTCTTGCTTTTGTGTGAATTCAATAGTGTATACACTGCCTCACATATAATACAACATTAGGGCCACAAGCCTATGAGATAAAAATCAATTGGTTTCTGAATTCTGAAATGAATTATGGATAACACAATCTTGGGCATTCCCAGCATTAAAAAATAATAATGAGTTAAAATTCACAAGATTAGAATAAATGACACTTCGCCAAAAATTGTAAAAGCGAATTAATAGAAAGAAACACCCAAGATGAAATTATGAACAAATCACTGATTTTAACTATCAGGTATCAAGTGAATGGATGCAAGATTCCAGAAGTATGATTTCTCACTAATATACTTTTGGTATTTTAGAGAGAAAGTATATCAAGTGAATGGAGCTGAATGTTGGGCTATGACTCGAGCATATGAGCAGAAGATGAGAATTACAAAGATGAGGATGTTAAGGTGGATGTGTGGACATACGAGGATGGACAAAATAAGAAATAAGAGCATTAGAGAGAAAGTCAGAGTTACATCTATTGAGGAAAAACTCTGAGAGACACGTTTAAGATTGTACGGATATGTACTTAGACGACCAATAAATGCTCTAGTTAGGCGATGTGAAACTATAATAAATATGCACGTCAAACGAGGAAGACCAAAAAAGACTTGGTTAGCAACAATAAAATAAGATAAAATTTATTTAAGTATAGATGATGATAGAGTCCAATGACGTAAAAGGATCTATATAGCCGACCCCACATAGTGGGATAAGACTTGGTTGTTGTTGTTGTATCTGTTCCTCTGGCGTGATGAAGCTATTAAAACAATATGTTTGAAGAATCTTCCACTTGTGATGCTGGGATTGCCTATGTTTGTATATGCAAGTTAGATGATTTGATTCTTTTATTATGGATGCTCCTTATGCACAAGAATCAGGTTCTAACAAATCATTAAAATTTGGCATGTAGCTGCTAATTTGTCAATACAATTTGGGATTTAATTGTAAATTTGTTATTCTAGTTTCATATAATCTTTGAGACTCATTCTCTTTTCGTATGTTCTACTTGATAGATACCTTGATGTTTTCTGGTACAACTGAAATGTGTCTCTCAGCAGTTTGCATATTAGGGATTTCATTTATTTTCATATTTTACAATATTTTTCTCTTCTACTGTTTCCTTGGCTGGTTTGATGTTTTCTGCCAGTCTCTCAGCTATAGCAGTGAAAAGGCCTTCCTTTTATGGACGCATTTTACCAATTTTACTTGGTTTGGATCCAGCAATTTCAGTTGTTAGTGCACGAGTCCCAGGATCACACCATGCACTAAAAAATGCCTTCGTAGCCTGCTTGAAATGCACACACTCAAGCGCCGAACCGGTAATCCTTCCTGATGTAGTTGCCATTCTTACTGTTATCTAAAGTGTATGTTGTTGCAATTTATTAAGAATATATCTACCACCTAATCTTCTTAGTTTTTATATCCAGTGCTGTTGTTTACTAATTTTTCCAAGTGCTATATTGAGAGGTGATTTACACATTTAGAGGATTCTGAACATGTTGCTTGTTTCTGCAGTGGCGAGCCCGCTTGACTGAAGCCTTAAAAGCCATTGATACTGGTGAATCGATCGACCAGGCAACTAAAAAGAAATATAGGGAGTTTTCTATTAGCTCTCGAAACTCATTACCAGGAAAGGTATAACTAATAAGTATACCATACTATGTGATATTTCTCTGTTGGTTTGTTTTAGCATGTGCTGTACCAATTGCAGGGTGATAATTCATCAATGCACGCATGTGATGAGCCAAGTAGTGATCTTGCAAATAAGAGGCTTATTGTTGAAGTGAGCAATGATTTGCTGCATGATGATGTTACGTCTAGTAAACGAATTAGGCTGTCATCTGATATGGAACAAGATCTTCCTGAAGAATCATCTAAATTGTCTGCTGATCAAGTTGAGGACAAGCTTCCTCTTGTTGATTCTGTACCTTATAAGGATAAGAGCCCAGGACCTGTACAACAACTTGTTGCTATGTTTGGTGCATTGGTTTCTCAAGGCGAAAAGGCTGCTGGTTCCCTTGATATCCTTACAGCAAGCATCTCCTCTGACTTGTTAGCAGAAGTAGTTATTTCTAACATGCAACATCTCCCACCAATATGTCCTAGTATAGACAAAGAAGGCAGTTCGTCCTTCAAAATGGTCTATTCCTCTGTGTTGCCAACTGTGCAATTGCCTTCACTTGTTTCAGATATTCGTTCATTATCAAGTTTGAACCCTCTGCTAGCATCACTACTAGTGCCACCTTCACTATCTTGTGATGTTGATGTAAGCTTTCTTATGTTTCCTTCTCAGAGTGTGATGCTCATCCTGGATTTCTGATTTATATTTGCTGTATATTTCATTTTCAGTTGCAGAAAAATCATCAGAATGATGATGATGAAGTGACAGACAGAGCGCAAACAACCTTAGCTGATGGTAGTGCAACAAGATCTGCCAGTTTTCCTGCTTCTGTTTTACCACTTCCACATGTTGCTGAACATGGCCATTTAGCTGTTTCATCAATAGTAAACTCGGAAATAGATGAGAGAAAAATACCTGGTGTTGATTCAACCAATTCTTCTGATGAAATCCAAGAATCACATGATGCTTCTCATTCTTCCATCCCCGAATTGATTGAAACCAGTCAAGATCTTATCACAGGTTTAGGCAACACACTGCCTTCAAATGTTTTATCAGCTGAATCCCTTGTCTCTGATGTTACAGGAGCCCAGAGTACTGGAGTGATTAATTCTGATACATGTCAGGCAACTTCTACATCTTCTATTGCCACCTCATTGCAGTATGTTCTACCAAAAATGATAATTATGGATGCAAACCTAACTGATGAATCTAAGGATCAACTACAAAAGGAGGCGTTTATCCGTGTACTTGATGCTTATAAGCAAGCAGCAGGTTCTGGTGACTCAATTACTCGCCTTTCATTGCTTGCTCACTTGGGAATGGAGGTATACCCTTTCAGTTGCTTAAAAGCTAAGTGATTTTATAACATTTATGATAAAAAGCTTTCAATTTAAACTTGCATGTTTCCTCCTGAACCATAACTGCATGCTTGATGAGTGTGAGTTATTATACTCATCAACTTATTTGTGCAGATATGGATGAAGTGAAATTCAAGTGTTCCTTGCTTTCCGGATCTTCTTTTCTTTTCTTGTATTATGTTTGCAACTTATAACTTGTTGATTTTTTTTGGACGATGATAGGTGGAGACAGGGCATTTACTAGCTTGATCTTATGTGATGAGTTTTGAATTGTTTATATTGATTCATGACCACAAACATACTTTCATACAAAGTCAAATTTTGTTTCACTTCAGAGTTTAGTTTTATTTCTTTCCCATTCATTTTTGTCATCAGTATGGGCTTCATGGCACATGTTCACACAGTCATCTTTGTTCTTTAGGTACAAACATCCCTTCACAAATTTAATACAACTAATTGATTGATTCTTTATTCAGTTTCCTTTGGAGCTAGATCCTTGGGGGCTTTTACAGAAACACATTGTATCAGACTATCTGGAGCATGAGGTAGAGCTTTTGAATTTCCTTACTAAAGTCTTTGCATTAAATTTTTTCTGAATTCTCCTTAAAGCTACATCATCACAGCAATTTGAATCATTTTATGTTCTATTCTATTGAGGTAGTTAATAATTTTTATGTTTTAATTTGCTTTTTGTTGACTAAAATATGTCTGAGTCACTGAACCTCTTGTTTCTACTTCAAAATCGACAGTTTGCAGTGCTTTATATTTCTCATGAACTAACATTTTAATCTTGTAGACTCTTGGCCTTTTGTGTTCAGTGTCAGGTAGATGGCTATATTTTTGTTTTTGGTCTGTAACTACGAGGTGTCCCCGCACTGTGTAGTTTGTGAGAGAATTTTCCATTTGGGGTGGGAGCAATAAGGTGAAACTCCAACCAATAGTGCTGTTAAATAAATTCAAACCCTGATCTTTGGTATCTAGCTCATTTACCACTAGACCAAACAATTGTTGCAATATAGATAGCTATACTTGATACACAATTGATTTTGTTAGTTTTATTTGGTGATTTGCTAAGGGCCTCGCTATTGATTCTTTTCTGATCAAGGATTCCATTATATGATGCCTGGCCAAATTCCAATGAGGGGTTCTTAGATGTGATTTTTCATAACTAAAGGAGTTGATGGGCTTGGGTGTTGAAAGAAAATTGAAAAATCAAAAACCTTCATAAAGGCGAGAATGAACCTTCAGTTTACTTTTGGTGTGAAATTGCAGATTTCTCATCTCTTTTTGTTTTTTTTCATAATGGGTTTCAGGTTCCTATGTGTAAGTTATCCAAATTAGCGAGACTGTTCCAGCATAATGTTTTTGATTTGGCTCAGTTATTTAAATAAACACTGAATGCACATTATATAGTTCATGCTTGTATAAACATAAACAA
The DNA here is from genome assembly GCA_038050645.1 of Hedychium gardnerianum. Classification (NCBI taxonomy): domain Eukaryota; kingdom Viridiplantae; phylum Streptophyta; class Magnoliopsida; order Zingiberales; family Zingiberaceae; genus Hedychium; species Hedychium gardnerianum. Next base: position 5,298,909 of record JBBUKS010000113.1, on the reverse strand, counting down.
TGTACATCTAGTCATTTTGAGGCCCTCATATAGGCCTCTTGAGTTTTAATGTGACTTTCAAGATAGTGGTGACGAAAGAAATTATTAATATAATTAGCATATATACACCTCAAGTAGGATTAGATGACACACAAAATCTAAATTTTGGGACGACTTAAATGAGGTATTACAAAACATTCCGTCAACTAAATGATTTTAATAGGAGGAGATCTAAATGAGCATGTAGGCGTGAAAAATGAGAAATATGATAGGGTGTGGTTATGAGTTTGGAACAAGAAATGAAGAAGGAAAAATTATATTAGATTTTGCGATAGCATATGACCTTATACTAGCTAATATGTTTTTTAAGAAAAGAGAAGAACACTTATCACGTTCAAAAGTAGGAATAATAAATTGCAAATTGACTTTCTTATAGTTAGGAAGAATGATAGAAAGATTTGTAAAGGTTGCAACATCATCCCCGGAGAAAATTTAACTACTCAACATAGGTTAGTAGTGTTAGATATATGCCTCAAGCATAATATCAATAGAAGAAAAATATGCACGACTCCTATAATTAAGTGGTAGAAGTTAAAAAATGAGAAACAAAACATATTTAACGAGAGGGTAGTAGTGCAAGTATTAGGAGAAATATATAGCAACTCGAATACGACATGAGGTAAGATGGTATGTTAAAAATAGTAGCCAAGAGTGTACTGAATCAAAGGGACGTGCACCACTAAGTAAAGAATCTTGGTTGTGGAATGAGAAAGTACAGGAGAAAGTGAAGGAAAAACGAACAATATATAAGGAATTATATATTTGTAAGAATGAGCAAAATTTTAAAAAATATTCAGTAGCCAAGAAAGAGGCTAAGAAAGCTGTGAATGAAGCTAAGAATGAAACTTTTGAACATTTATATTAAAAATTATACAAAAGAAGGGGAAAGAGATATTTACAATATTGCTAAAGCGAGAGAGCGGAAGAAAAGAGATCTTATCAAAATAAGATGTATTAAAGATAAATAAAAATAGAATACTAGTAAATGATGAGGAAATAAAAGAGCGATGAACGAATATTTTCATCAACTTTTTAATGAAGGTTTAGATGATTAACTTAATTTAGGTAATTTAAGTAGGCCAAATGAGTATATAAATTTAAATTTTTATCATAGAATTCAAACCTCATAAATGGAACAAGCTTTAAATGGGATGCAAAATGTAAAAGTAGTTGGATTAGATGATATTCCGATAGAGGTATGAAAGTCCCTTAGGAAACAATGTATTGAATGATTTTCAAAGTTATTCAACCTGATATTGAAAACTAAAAAAAATGCTTGATCAGAGGGTAAGTACTTTAATTCCCTTATATAAGAATAAAGGAGACATACAAAATTATGCAAACTATAGGAGTATTAAACTAATAAGTCATACCATGAAATTTTGGGAAAGAGTAATAGAAAAACGGCTAAGGAAGGAGATCATGACTACCAAAAATCAATTTGGGTTTATGCTTGGAAGGTCGACAATAGAAGCTATACATCTCAACTAATTGAAAAATATCGGAAAGAGAAGCAAGACTTACACATGATATTCGTCGACCTAGAAAAACTTATGATAGAGTTCCAAGGAAAATTATATAGAGAATTCTATAAAAGAGAGGTATTAGCATAGCGTATATTGAATTGATTAAGGATATGTATGAAGTGAAGATTTTAGGCGGATTAATCGAAGTGTTTCCCATAAAGATAAGGTTACTTATCTTTTTACACTAATCATGGATGAACTGGACATATCCAGATACAATATCACGGTGCATGTTGTTTGTAGATAATATTATTTTGGTAGATATGACGGGAAACGCTAGAAGTGAAAGGTTTTAGGCTCAGTAGAGTAAAGACAAAATATATGAAATTTAAATTTAGCAATATTAGACATAATGAGCCAATTGTTAGGATAGGAGATGACGAGTTGTCTGAAAGTGAGAGTTTTAAGTATTTAGGATCATTTTTGCAAAAGAATGGAGGGTCTTACATAGAATACAAGCGGGATGGTTGAAATAGAGGAGAACGTCTGGTGTTCTTTGTAATCGTAAAGTTCCTCAAAAACTTAAAGGAAAATTTTACAAAACAGCGGTTAGACCTGATATATTATATGCAGTTGAATGTTGGGCTATGACTCGAGAAAAAAATGAGAGTTGCCGAGATGAAGATGTTAAGATGGATGTGCAGACATACAAGAATAGACATGATAAGAAATGCAAATATTAGAGAGAAAGTTAAGGTTGTATATGTTGAGGGAAAACTCTGGGAGACATGTTTAGATGGTACATCCATGTACTTGGATGACCAATAAATGCTCTAGTTTGATGTGAAACTATGATAAATGTGCATATCAAACGAGGAAGAGAAAGACAAAAAAAAAAGACTTGGCTAACAACAATAAAACAAGATAAAATTTAATAAATGATGATATAGTAGGGGATAGAGCCGTAGAAGGATCCATATAGCCAACCCCATCTAGTGGGATAAAACTTGGTTGTTGTTATGTTAACAAAATATACATGTTGTTAGTCTAACTTCTGAAATATTGTTTCTTTCCATTAAAGGAGATTATGCTTCTAGCTATCTACTTATTTTCTCAAATTCTATCCTAATTTACAATAATAGCATGCCATGTTAGCATCATATTGTTGTAAGTATTTTCTTTCTGTTATTAACATATATATATAAAATAGGTCGTTTTGCCCTGCATTTTGTTGATTAAGGTTAGACTGATAGTTTCAACTTAACTTAGTGTTAGAGCAATAGGATCTAGGTCTAGTGCATTATTTTTTCGTCAATTCTCTTTGAGGAGCTCATGGGAGATCAAACAAGCACAATCTCCTCTCATCTGTAGCAATTTGTAACTAATGAAGATAGTTCATATAGAGGCTGCAAGATCACTTTGTATATGTGAAGACTCTTGCAACCTTCCAAATAGCTTTTCATTGTCGATTTCTCTTTGCTTACTTATCAACCTTTATTTTGTTCATTATTACCTTGCAACATTGATAACATTGTCCTTGCTCACACATAAGTTGGCTTAACCTTCACTTTCATTGGCTAATCTTGGACATAAAAAATTTGTTGGCTCAGTGACAACTAGCTTATTCTGGTGCATGCAAGGATTGAAATCTTGAGTCAAGTCGAAGTTGCAATTGTCGATTAATTCAAGGTGTCGTCAATGTCGAGTATTGGTGTTGGAGGTGTGCCGAAGGAGAAGGGGGCGGGCATAGGGGGATTGAAAGAAGAAGAGAAAACAGAAGTGTCAGAGGAAGAGGAAGAAGAGTTGGATACAAGGAAGCTTACCTTAAGTGGGGAGACATCATGTGAGTTGATGCTGTAGGAGGAAACTAAGATTTGGTGTCTTGTGACTTACTCTTTTTAGAAGATGGAGGTGCTAGGGTGTCGAAAGAAGATAAGGGTTTCGACATGGAGAAGGGTTCAACACAAGCATCTTGTGCTGAAAGATGGAGTGAGATCGTGAGCAAGATTGCCAGAGGAAGATAAAGGAGCCAGGGTGTTAGAGGAAGACATGAGTTTCGACGCAGAGGATTCGATGCTTGCTTCTCGTGATAGAAGAAGTTGGAGAAGCAAGATTGAGAGCAAGATTGTTGAAGGAAGACAGAGGAGCTAGGGTGTCGAAAGAAGATGTTGAGCGACATTGCAATGTGGAGGAGGAGCTCAATGCAACTATTTATTCAAAGAAGTTGTATTGAGTGTTAACAATTGTAGCAGAACACTAAAATCAGTTTATTAAGCTCAAGAGAGTAGCCGATAATGACCACTCAATTCAATGAAACACCAGACATTAATCTATAGGATCAATTCAGAAACTAATCAGCCTATTAAGCTCAAGAGTAGCTGATAATTACCACTCAACCCAGGAATGGACAATGCGTAGGACAACAGTCACTCCAAATGCTCGGACATAGCCTAACCTTAAGCCTTGATACCATGCTGTCACATCCTCCAAAAGCTAGGTTCGCCTTGAGGTAGGTTTCGCTCACCGTCCGTGGTTTACAATAATGCCAGAGCAAAGTGTAACACAAAATCTAACTAAAATGCATACCTTAGAAGAAGCATGTCTAATAGTGTGATTGTTAGAATCGAAACTTCACACTTGGTGGTCAAAGGACTTCAAAAATTGAACACAAATTGTTAAGTCATGAAACAAAACACGTGCTTAAATTTTACAGCATTAGAGTTTCAAGTTGCGTATTTATTTTAATATAGTCAATTCTTATCTTTATGTTATTATCACAAGGCATTCCATTTAATTATCATCATTTATTATTACGTCATTTCACTTAATTATCACTATATTTTTATTACAAATAAATACACTTTTAATTATCACAAACAAGTTGACGCAGGGGAAGAAATCTCTGAGTGCAATGTTCTAAAAGAGGTTGCAGAGAAAGTGTAGGAAGAAGGGGATTCACCAACGAAGAGGAGCCACCTCTAGGTTTTAACGAAAATAAAGTTTATTCAAATTAAAACCAAACTTATCCTGCTTTTATAAGATCACTAATCATTGTTTAAATAGCCTAAGAAATAAGAAAAAGTCGCAACAGATAAAGAAAAAGTAAAAGAAAACTAATCCTAAAAAAAAATAAAATCTAAACTAATTTTTAGAAAAGAAAACTATTTCTAAAAAAAGGAGATAAAATCTAAACTAACTTTTAAAAACCAAAACTAATCCTAAAAGTTTAAAACAAATAAAAGAAAAAGTTAAAAGACCAAATCTAGAGTTTTGGCGGCTATTAGAAAGCCGATTTCGCCTTGTTCGGACTCCGAATAGAGCGCAACCGCGTCAGGAGGCTAGGAGGCCACGGATTGGTCTCTTCCTTGTCGGTAGTCTCGATCATCCTTCTTCAAGGCTCAAAAGGGAGGCCGGTAGTCTCGTTTTCTTCTCGTCACAGTTCGAAGGGGAACATAGCCGTATCGGAGAACATACATTGGTCGTGCTGCTGGATGCTCCTGCATCACAAGTCCACTATAAATATTGTCATCTAAAGCCTCACCGATGAAAAAAACAATATAACATCCTCACACAAAATAAATACTGACCGCAAGTACCCAACACTACCACATCTTTGTGGGCAGTAGGCTCGTTGTTTTTATGTTTTAATATATATTTTCATCATTTATAATACTTGTTCCATTTGAAGTCTTTATGTCACTTTGGGCTACATAATTCTTGATTAATGCTTAGTTTGAGGGAGTAACCTAAGTCTCCTTTTAATAAATGTTGAACTAATTCAGCCATATATTAGAAGATAGTCTCTAAATAGGTGTTTATAGCATAAGAGAAGAATACAAGTAGCAACATATAACATAGAGATAAAACTGTTTAAAGACATGTATCAAATATGGAGCAACCAGAGTGCTGATATTTTCTTTTGAAAATAACCTTTCCCTTGTTAATCTCCACAAGGTCACCCACATGTATAGAGTAAAAAAAGGATCATTTAATAACCCCAATAATCTAATTCTTTTAGAACCCATTTTGCTAGTTAAGTGTTGTTTAAATCTCTTTTCAAAACCAATTATGGTAGCATATGTGATCTTTTTATACATTTAATTCATACACAGAATCTTATAAGTGAGTCCAAGAATTGAATTACCCATCTTAAGTATGCGACTAGAGAAGAACTCAAAAAGCAATCAACATGTTCTTCTCTTCTCGGATTTGGCTCTACAATTAAGCAAAACTCCGCCTAGAAGACCATCAAAAGTAACACAATAGACTAAGAATAGCAAAAACATGCTCAAGACCAGAAATACATTACTAAACAACTTAATTATCCTACCAACATAAACAGTAAGCAATTGGTTAACACCTATTCAAAGTATCCACTAGCACTCCAAGAATAATAGCTTTAATTCAACCTATTATTGCCAGAACAGTCTATTTAGCAATAATCAAGAAATTTAATAAGATTAGAAGAGAAGGAACACTTACTCTTTGCCTCTAAATCAGTGTAGCTCAATCAAGAAATTCCAGCCACCACGAACGCTACATAACTACCACGAACGCTACATAACTTCAATCTAAGGAGATCAGATCAACAACTTTTAAAGATGTATTAAGCTAAGATTTTTAAAGGACAAAAGATGCAAGAATTAAACCAGTTAACAATAGATAAGATCCATCCAAAAGGCAATTATCACGGAAGTGAAGATGGGAATTGAACCAGTACCCACTAGATCGCTTGATAGAAAAGTTGCAAATTGATAGCAACTGATCGGTGGTCTTAGCTGAATCTTGTGGAGGATGATCTGCATTATCCACGACACAAAGAAGAGTTGTCACTAAGGGAGTAAGAGAGCGCGAGATAGAGAGTGATTGATAGGGGGACTGCCGGTGGTTTCTTGCACTGCCTAGAGGGTAAAATGAGCATCATCGCTCATTGGAGAGGAAAGGGAGAGAGGTCTGGAACTGTGAGGAACGACCACTCCACCAGGGCTCTGATTGTATGACTGTGTGTCGCTATCAGGGCAGTTTCGTGAAAAAGAAGAGGCATGAAGAAACAGGAAAAGAGGAATCATATGGAAAAGAGGAGCGAAAGGATTCAAATAATCCTAAGCAACCCAAAATTCTATATGATCTAGCATAACTTGACTAAACTAGTTGATTCCCAGTATAATTTTGCTTCAGCCCTAAAGCTGTCAAAATTAATCCATCGCGCCCAATTTGAACCAACTTACTTCTAACCACAAGGCTCACTTGATGAACTTGTTAAAGCCAAATTTGGATTCTAATGGAAACTTAATTAGCATCAACGACAGTTTGGTTCAGCTCTAATGAAAATCAAACAATCTCAAATTTGAGTCAAACCTAAACCTAACTTATAATTAACCTCTAATCACCATTAATCCACCTCAAATAAATTGAATACAAAGTGGGAAATTAACCATTACACTCTAATTAGCCCTAATTGTTGTTAATTCCAACAATTCACCTTTCTTAAAATTTTAGGGTTATAACATGAAGCTTGGTCAGGCCACCTGTCCCGTCTGAACGATCTGACCAGGCCAACCAACATACTCAATTCGCCTTCTATGACTGACCTGTTCGCTTCGACACGTCTGACCGCAATATGGATCCAGGTTATGAAACTTCAACAATGTTACTATATGAGAAACAAATATCATTTACAAGTTTAGAAATTTTGGTCTTGATTGTTGAGAGAGGGCAAAATTGGAGGTACTGATGTTGGTCTTACTGATTTTGATGATTCATGTTTTACATTTGTGATAAATTCTGGAAGGTCTGGTACTATTTCCTGATTGTTAGAAAGCTTCAGTGACCTGATTGAATAGTTAATCTGGAATGTTCTATATTAAATCTTTTTAATCTAGAAAATTTTATTATAATTTTTCTGCTGCTCAGATTTGATTTTTTGCTATATTATTTTAAATTAATTTGTTTTTCCACACAATATTAATTTGTTAAGTTCTTTTGTGTCCCATTTGTTTATTATATCTTATCACTTTTTTTGACTCTTGAATTCATCATTATCAGGGGCACGAGTTGACTTTGCATATCCTATACAGGTTACATCGGGAGACAGAGCAGGATCAAGACTTTCTTTCATCTAGAACTGCTGTATCAATTTATGAAACATTTCTATTGACTGTGGTGTGTTTTGCTCCATTGTTTAGTGGATATCTTACCTGATTTCACCCTTATAATCTTCCTTATTCTCTGTAGGCAGAATCTATTCGTGACAACTTTCCAGCCACAGATAAATCACTCAGCAGATTGCTTGTTGAAGTACCTTACTTGTCAAAGGGTGTCCTGAAGCTATTGGAGGGCTTGTGTTCTCCTGACCGAATTGAGAAACATGCAAAGGATTTCCAAAGTGGGGATCGGGTTACTCAAGGCCTGAGTGCTGTATGGAATCTTATTTTGCTTAGACCTTCTAGTCGAGCCAGATGCCTCCTTGTTGCTTTGCAAGTACTGACTTATCATCTTTTCACTAGTGAAATTTCATTTACTTTCTCTCAGATTCTCTTTCATTGTTTGAGCTATTTTCCTGGCAGTATTTTCTGTTATGTAATGTTTGACAACTTGTGATGTAAGTTATGATGGAGTAGTTTCAGTTTCTAGGTAAAAGAAAATGAATTCATCTAATGCAAACGAGTAATATTCACCTTTGGATTTGCTTGGATAACTCTATCAAGAGCAGAACCCCACTCTATGAATTTTTTACTTTGTTATGGATACATATCTATTCATATTATACCCTTGTCCTTAGTGACTCCAAATTATGACGTTAAAGAAGTCACCAAATGCTTTTGTTTTTCACTATGAAATTTCATGCCGGTTCTTGATATTTGAGCTCTTATGTTGTCTCTCTTAACATATTTGTTCATCTGGTTACCTTTGCTGGAAAATTTGAGAGCTTGAAATTATACCTCTGGTTCATAGCTTTTCAAACAAATTTCTAGGCTAGAAATTCTCATAGGGAGAAAAATTGCCATATGATGGTAACAACATTGATCATAATCTTGGTTCTTAGATGCTACTTGATATGTTTTGTGTGAAACTAATTTAATCACTTGAATATGGAGCTTGTTGGCAAGGGTCGAATCCTGGCGAAGCCGTGGAAATACTCTCCCACATGGGGTCTGTTCGGTACCGGATTTACTCCCTCCCAATAGTATGGGGTAGTTGGGGGGGGGGTGCTAAGGTGACGGATTTCACCTTTGCAGAATTGTTGGCTTACAAAAAGATTTAACGGTAGAGGTGCCATTAGTTTGGTATCCTCGATATATATGAGTAGTTTCCATTTTTTAATGCTACTTTAGGATAACTTCTGTCATTTCTTTTCAGAAATTTTTATTGGAGAAAACATAGAAGCTTTTTGTTGTTTGAAAATTTTAATTTTGAAAATGTGAAAATTTAAGTAAATTTGTAAGTTTTTGTCCATGCAACTTCTTACATGATTTAATTAAAATAGTCGAACTACGAAAATCATAGATTCTTGTTCTTTTTTCTATATTAAAATACCTTTAGTTTATGTCAACTGTTAAACTAGTTTTTTAAGCTATTGCAATTTAACTATAATCTTAGTGCGGTACAACTTACTTATGATCTCTATATATGTAAATGCTGTCATAACGTAGTAATTTTTCTTGCTACACCCAATTGTGGTTTCACTTGACATTAGAGAGGGTGTTTAAGGTCTACTTTTGTATCCCTCTCCTTTGTATTGCCATCAGCTGCTTTGATAAAATCATGGTTCCTTCCTACCACTGTCCAATTTTTTCTTCTCTCCTAGGGTTGTATAATCTCTTTCTCTAATAACTCTCTTCTGCTATATTTTAATTGTTTTTTCCATGACTAGATAGAGGTGATCCACTTCATGGCATCTAGTACAATCAATCAGAAATTCTTACCTTCTTTGGAACCCCTAACAAACCCGATGATTTCCACTCACGTCTAAAGGTGCAAATTCATTGTTGGATTTGAAGGGTGGCATCATCATCTAGATTCTCTACGTTTGAATGAGAATGATGTGTCATCTGTTACAACTTAGCAAGGCTTAGGTTATATGGTTCTCATTTGGCTTTTCTTTCATTTGGAAACGTAACATAAACTCAGTGATTCCCACTTTCTCCGATGGGTGCAAGTGCTCACTTTGTTGTTGGATTTGAAGGGTTGCTTTGTCATCTAGATTTTCTACCTTTGAATGAGAACGATGTGCCATCTATTACGACATGCAATGCTCAAGTTTTATGGTTCTCACTTGACTTTCCTAAGGACATTAAATCACCCTGAATATACTGTTGCCTGTGAAAATACAAAAAAATAAATTGTGAAGGATTGCAGAGTCCAATATATAATGTTGTGAGATGAATGAGGAGCAAATGCCAAAGCTAAGGTCCAATATTACTCAGTGACTATGATAAGATGTTTGAGAGATTGATAAAGTTATAACATTTACTTAACCAAAAAAGAGACGAATGATGCCAAAAAAAGATGATAATTAACTATCTTCTGGGATTAGAAATGACAGTGGGACTGCTAAAAACTTTTGATGCAGCAGTAACATAAACCTTGTGCCTGAACACAGCTGAGATCGGCTAGGCTCATTTACTCCCCTAATTTTAGGTGAAGTAAAAAAATAAAATAAATTGAGATTTGTGAATCAGTTTATCACTTCATTTTGTTGGACTGATTTTTTTTTAAATTTTTTTAGTTGTGTGATTCTCCTGAGTCAAGAAGAATCCATCTATCAATGAGTTGAAGCAACGTTTTTTTTCAAGGAATCAAAGCATTTTGTCATCACCGTCTTCACTTTAGGTTCTCCCTCCAATGATGAAGAAAACACTACAAATTGTCATGAGATGGAAACATAATCTTTGAATCAATTATGCCCTTGATGGCTGTAAATGACAATGCTGAAGATGAGAGTTTTGACATTTTGACTGAGTGAATATTACCTCTAACACAAACACTTGACTAGGTAGCAAATTCTCAATATTGATAATTGTACCAATTTTAATTCAGTTATTTGAAAAGTTGAGAAAATGAACATTAAAATCATACTTAATGTGCCAGGATTTTTCTTGGAGAAATATTTAGCGAAGTTGTAGGGGTTATGCAAACATAGACAATTGGTCCTCTTGTGGATAAGATACTATATTTTCATGTTGGTCCATTGATCCACTCTTTTTCATGCTTTCATTGTCAATACATGGTGCTGTTCTTTCATTTATGTTTGTTTAGAAATTTTTTACTTTATCATTATTGTTTATTATCCTTATTCTAGCTTCTCCATAGAGTGCAGTGCATCCTGCAGAAGAAGTGCGGATGAAAGCGACACGCTTGGTAATTGTGGGTTTTAATTGCAAAATTTGTATTTTACAAAACTACTTTCATCTAACATTGGTTCCTTGATATTCCAGGTAGCAAATAAACTATTTTCTATGTCAAGCATTTCTCAGAAAATTGAAGACTTTGCTCGTGAAAAACTTCACTCGGTTATAGAGGATGTTCCTGTTATGGTGCACATGGAGGCTGAAGAATTGTCTTCTGAGCTGCAAGAGGTTTAATTTAGAAAACTTTTTGTTTTCTCAAGATTTGGTTCATTTAATTAGTATACCAGCATCCATTTGATTTGGTAAAAGTAGGATGAGGATTGTTTGTGGAATTACTTAGGCTCTTCGGTTCATACCTCAAAGAAGTTGAGAATTATATTGCTGTTAGGTATGGTTCTAAGATGTTCTTTATATGGCTATATTATGCTTGTGTTTATATCAGTGTTCCTTTGATTTGGTAAAAGTAGAATGAGGACTGTTTGTGGTATTACTTAGGCTCTTTGGTTCTGGTTCATATCACAAAGGTTGGGAATTATATTGCTCTTAGATATGGTATCAAGGTTTTCTTCATATAGTTGTTGTATGCTTGAGTATTGGTTAATATGTGGTGTACTGCAATTATATTATTTTTGAATAAGAATACACCCTTTCTCCCAAAATTTCATCAGAGTGGATACCCTAACCCACTCTCAGTTTCAAAACACAGCTTAACACATTACTTGCCCCTTCGCAGAATTGCATATCCTCACCTACTAAAAGTGTTTAGGGTGTGGCACTGGCACAGGCTTTCCGAGTCATGCCTCTTAATAGTTACTTCTTTTTGTCTTTGCTAACTGATTTATAACCCTTGCCAATATAGATGTTTTCTTGTAGTTGCTATTATGTTGCATTTGCTTTTTCTTCATTTAACTACTTGTTCTGCATTTGGTCCTGTAATATTTAAATTATAAAATACTTTTAGTATTCCTTTTGTTTTTCAAGTTGGACATCCCTTGAATGATTATCTTTGATACACCAAATTTGTCATGAGATAATGTCAGCTCTTCAATTCCTTAAAACTGATTTTTTTCAGCATTATTTTATTTGATATCTTGTGGTTGTTTTCTAAACAAAATAATATTTTCTTGTAACTATTTTAATATAAACTGTCATATATCTTTGCTTTTGTTAATCACTTCCATATAGGATGCTGGCATCAGAAAGCAATCTAATGAGGGGCATACATCTGACAATAGAGTCATGTCTAGCACCCAACTAGATCAAAGTGTAATGTCCTCTTTGACAATGGAGGCACAACGCTGCATGTCACTTTATTTTGCACTTTGTACTAAGGTTTGATACATATTTTCTTTTCCTTGTATTACGTGTTCTTAGCTTCTTTTCATATGTATTCAATTATCATATATTTCTAACTGTTCTTGTACATTACAGAAGCGTTCTCTTCTACGTGAAATTTTTGTAATATACAAAAGCATATCAAAGGCCGCAAAAGAGGTGGGCTGCAGTTAAATTTTCCTTGTTCATCACCTTGTACTTGTATTTTTTCCTCTTCACCAAGTTCTAATGCTTTTAGCAAATGGTTTATGTTGTGTCATCCAGGCAGTTCGCCTTCAGATTCCCATCTTGGTTCGTACTATTGGGTCTTCTTCTGAGCTCCTCAGAATAATCTCAGATCCACCAGTTGGAAGTGAAAATCTTCTTATGCAGGTTTTAACATTAAGATATATTCTGCCTGCAGTCCCTTAACCTCTTTTGCATGAGAAATAGGCAGAACTATCATGTTCTTTGCTCTAGATTCAATCTGTGACCCAATGCCATATTTGGTTACTTTCTGAACCATTAATTCTTCATATATGTTGACATTTTCATGCCATGTGCATAGATTCAATCCAGAATCAGTCTAGTGATGTATTCAGTTTTCTTTGTTTATATTATTTTTTTCTTAGACACGTGGATTAGTTTCAATCATTGGGACAGCTCCTTCGGTTTTATCTGATTTCAAAAACCAATCCTTTTTTACATTTTTTTTCTTAGGAGTTATTGTGGTTCCTGGAGTTAAGAAATTTTGGACAAAACTCGAATATGATTTATATTGTATGACAGTTTATCAGGTTTTGCAAGTATATGCTTTAAGAAAGGCAAGCCCTTAATGATGGTTGCAATACATGCTGGTTTACTGGCTGCATGTTTAATCGAGTGCATTATCATTGGTGTTTGTACAGGTCTTACATACATTAACAGATGGGATAGTCCCCTCACAAGAATTGGTATCTTCTGTTAAGAAGTTATATCACTCAAGAACTAAGGTATAGTATTACATGTAATGTAATAAAAACTCCTTTTGCTTTACTAATGATTATTTATGTTGTTTCAGGATGTAGAGATACTGATTCCAGTATTGCCATTTCTATTGAAAGATGAGGTTCTATATCCAACTCCTTTTTGTCGACAGTAGCACCTGCAATAACTCACAGTAGCATGCTATATAGTATTGGGTAGTAGTATTGTTATGCTAATCACACAAATGGCATGCTAACTGTTCTTGGATGGAATCTTATATGCATGCCATGTCTTGTTTTTGGACTACTGATGCATTAAGCAAGTCAATCTCATCCCTCCCCTATGATGCTTTGTTGCTACTTGTTAATAATTGTTTAGCCATGGCTAATTTTCAGCACGAAAATATTTATTTGGTTAATTTTACTTCCAACAGGTTTTTAAAACTATATCCCGATGCTTTTAATAATTGGCTTGCATTTTTTTTTTATCAATTTAGTAGTGGTCTCTTGTTTTTTTTCACCAACTTTTCTCCATCTTGTCAATCTTGCCCCTGAGAAATTTGTACTTACTATGATGTTAATGATTGTTTATTCATGGCTAATTTTCAGCTCAAATTTATGTATTTTGTTAATTTTACTTCCTACAGATTTTTAAAGCTAAATCCTGATACTTTTAATAATTGACTCACCTTTTAATTTCTTAATCAATGTAGTAGAGGTCTCATATTGTTTTTTTCATTTATCTTCTAGATCCTTCCAACTTTTCCCCAGCTTGTCAATCTTCCCCGTGAGAAATTTGAAGATGCCCTCGGTCGTGTGCTTAAGGTAGATTTTCTTATGGTATTACTTTATCCACTCATCTTCACAAGGCATCATATTATTGTATCGCCATAATTTATGATTTTATTCAGTCACCAGCACACTATATCTTCTTTTCTTTTCTTTGTAATGTATAGTTATTTTACATTTTGGTCATTTGATGGTTTATCATCAATTAGTAAATGAACCCTGTCAAATAAAGTACTTGTGTAACCGATAGTAGCTTTCGACATAGTTGATTCCCATCTGGATTGACCATTGAAGATCAGAATTGATGTTAACTGAGAAATTTGCTATCAATTTAACATCAACTGATCTAGGCATAAAATTGTTTTTTTCTTTTGTTTTTTCTTTTGTTTTTTCTTTTTTTTTTCTGAAATTGTTCAATATGCATAGATACCCATGGGAAAGTGGAAAAGAAAAAGAAACAGGGAAAAATAATGAGAGGGAAAGGAAATGATGATGATGAGAAAATGCAAAAGGCTAGTAGTAAAAGGAGAAAGGAACGAAAAACTTTTAATGTTTTCTACATTCTCTAGGTTTAGCATGGTGTATTACATGACCAAGATTTTTTTATTATAGCAAGATTTATATGGTTCTGGTTATCATTTATTTTAGAGAACTCCTAATATCAAACTTAGTAGATTGTGTTAAATACGAGGTGCCATATATGGTGTCAACTTGCACAACTGAGCTTTTACTCCGCTCTTGATAAATTGTGATGATAGCCTGAAGCACATGTATCTATGTAACCATCCACAATTTATTCACATAATATTCATTTTATAATTTTCTATTGTGAATTTTGTTTACAAAGGGATATTGTTTACACCTTAGCATTTTTTATTTAGTTTCATGTTTGAATAAGTGGATTAATCTATGGTTTGAGAAACAAAAGGGAGGTTTCTTCTAGGGTTGTAAACGAAACGAGCCAAGCCAAGGCAAGCTTCGTGTTGTTCAAACTTGTTTGCAGTGTTCTAAATGGCGGTTGAGGCGACCGCCTAGGCGGGAGGTGGACATCAACCGCACTGCTTGGATCAAAGGTGGTATTTTAGGCGGTTAAAAATCAACATAGGCAACTGCCTGCCGTTGTCGGTAGGTTAGAAATCTTGCCGTTTTGCTCGGACCACAAGCGGCACGTCGCGATGAGTACAGATGAGTTGCTTGGCTCGGGGATGAATCTGGACCCCTCGCACATGGCCGGACACGTCGCTCGAGCCCGACGACAGGCACAAACGAGTCGCCCAAGCCCGGCGACACGTCTGGACGCGTCGCCCGGGTCTGGGAATGTGTCCGGTTGCGCGACACATCCAAAGTCGAAACAGAAAGAAAGTTAGGTTTTTCTTTTTTAACTTAGGGTTTAATCAATTAATAATTTTAATCAACTCCTAGCTATGATTGAGATAATTTAAATAGACTTAATTAAAACCTAATAAAATTATTCTATTAATTTAATATATATATATATATATATATATATATATACAACAACAACAACCGAGCCTTATCTCACTATGTGGGGTCGGCT
>JBBUKS010000113.1:5261939-5273640 GCA_038050645.1 Hedychium gardnerianum | reverse complement strand
TTTGCAATGGTGAGTATGTGAATTAGGGTTTGTGATATGTGAGTTTAAGATATTGTATGAATTTAAAAGGGAGTATGATTATATTGTGATTAATTAGGGATCTTGGATGGAAGAAGGTGTATAGCAATTCCAGATTTGTGTAGTGATAGAATGTTGTTGGTTTCATGGATGACCTAATTGGATTAAACTATACCATCTGGGTTAGGGTTATAAGGTTAAAAAACTCCTGTTCCTAAGCCTTGTAACTAGCTCTGGATGTGGTTTGGTTGAACCAATTAGGGTTTCCTAATCGATTTAGGAATGTGGTTAAAGGAAAGGAAATGGAATGAACCAATTAGGGTTTCCTAAATTGATATGGGTTTTTGGTTCAGTTATATGTTTTATGATAAACCTTGATATTTATTCGGGTTGCTATGACGTAGGACATTTATTCGGGATGGATATCTGGACTTACGGATTACTTGGCATGACCTATTTGGAGGCGGGTATTTCTTGCTTGAATTCTATTATAGTTATTGACCTTGGTGCATGATACATTAAGATTGATACAGTAGCTGTGATACCTTGACTTTATTGATATTTTTACATGAGTTTTGATACTTATATGCTTGTACCTTGAGATACTCTGATTATTCTAATACAGTCTCTTTGTTTATCATATTCTTAGAGTGTACACGTATATGGTGTGTACGATAGGATCATGTGTATGATTGGGTAATCATGTAGTTGTTTAACACGCGTGTGACGTGTGCTTGCTCCCATGTAAATCAGATATTCCTTGTCATGTAGGGTTTTACATGCGGATATTATAAATCACATGTTATGGTCATGTGATGTTAAACACGCGTGAAACGTGCAGTTATACACACTTGATAGTTTATGTTGCATTTATTCCATGTAGATATTTAGGCGGATACGTGTATGACGTGTACCGAGGTTGATATTGCATATAGAGATTACCATATTTGATTTGTAGTTATTTACACGCATGAGACATGTAGCATGATTAATATATCTTCAGGGATGTAGCTGAGTACATTTATGTAGTTTAGACATATGTGATAATAGATTTACTTGTCTATCTACCACCACGGTGATGCATGTATGTTATCGGCCATGTCTCCCATTGAGTTGGTTGAGTGAGTCGTAGCATCACAGTATTACATGTATGCTATCGGCTATATCTCCCATTAGGTTGGTTGAGTGAGTCGTAGCATCGTTGATGCAAGAATACTAGCGATCAGTGCTCCCTTCGGGTACGATCTAGTCGTAGCATCGATGATGCATATATGCTAGTGACCAGTGCTCCCTTCGAGTACGAGCTAGTCATAGCATCACAGAGATACATGGGTTAGCGACAAGTGCTCCCTTCAGGTACTAGCTAGTCGTGTTACTATTTGGGTTGTTACACCCTGGCTGCCAACGAGGTCATACGTGGTAGAGTATTTCTCCCGCAGCCCGTAGCAAGATAGCTACCTCCTATCTGCCCACGAGGACATTCGTGGTAGAGCGTTCTCCCGCACACAGGGACCCTGACATTTACGGACTGCTCACGTGTAACGTGGTAGAGTGTATGTCCCGCAGTCCATAGCTGACGAGTTGGGTGTCTTGGTCGTTTGTATACCCTGTGGTGAAGCGTTACTCCCACATACGGGACCATAATTACTATTACTTGTATCGATATACGCATATGAGATGTTGTATTTATACTGATTATTGACGGTACATGCATAGGAGATGTTATACCTATTTTGGTTATTGAGGGTACACACATGTGAGATGTTGTTCCCATATTCTGTATTATTAGCACTACCCTTGATACTATGTACAGTTGAGTAAGGTGCATGTATAGTATTGACATACGGGTATTATTAGCATACGATGGTGAGTTGATTCTTTCTGTGAGACTGTATATTTTTTATTTCCTGTACCTTCTTGAGTTATTGTACTTGCTATTGATCATACACTATCTGTCTTATATCCGCTGAGTATTTCCTGTGTACTTACCACCCCTGCTGTCTTTTGTTGTTTCTTTATTAGCAGGTTGTTGATTGGGTCGCTTGGAAGATATCTGGCCGCACTATCCCTTTCACATCGACCCTTGGATTTATTTCCGTTGTATCCGGTTTGTTTTAGTTTTTCCGCATTTAATTTATATTCATGGATTATATAGAGTAATTTGTATCCGGATTTCAGATTGATCTTTACTCTTGTATTTGGTGTCATAAGCCGAGCCGGCTCGCGATTGTATGTTTTTCTTGCAAATGGTATGTTTTGGTTTTTTTTCTGGTCGTGTAGACCAGTTGTAATTTTTATTTGGATTTGGTTGTGATCCTATATACAATGCGTGGTTGTGCATACCCGAGTAGGGTATTTTCTTATTGTTATTGCACTGCGTGGATGTGTATACCCGTGTGGGGTATTTATGTATTAGTTGATGTATTCTATATCAAAGATATTGTCCGCCGTACATGGGAGGTGTTGTCTGATTTTCATCGGATAAATATCCTCCCGGGGCGTGACAGATCAAATTCCAATAATCTCTTGGGAATAAAATTTCTCCCATATTAAGAGGTCACTCGGTCATCGTGATTTACTCTCTTCATCTTGCTGTGGGCTGATGGTAAAGAATACTTGGGATAAACAAGTCACCCTTTTGTCACATATATCCTTATCCAAGAAATTTTATAAAGCCTAGCCATACATGATGAGGGCATCAACGCCATGTCAATAATAAACAATCTCACACATCTCTCCACTATAAAAAAACCTCTCAACAACTTCTTTATAAGTCCCACACATATCTCCTATACATCTCTCCATCACTAAAAATAAAATCAAAATCTAAAATTAAAAAACTCATTTAAATTAAAAAAAAAAAGAAGCAAGGAGCGACTCTCCAAACATGAAGTGGCTCCTTGTCGAAAATGAAGGAGCTCCCTACCCTATGTCACGTAAGGGGCTCCCATTGTGGATGCTTTGAGCAGACTTTGACAAGCCTTCCATTACTTATCTAACCCTTGTCTGTCATGGCTATGAAAATCCACCAAGAAACCATGAAACGCATGGTGTATCACCTCTTCGCAGAGTCGGGGTCGACCGAATTCACCGGGTCTGACATCTAGGGATGCCCTATTGAGGCAGTCGCAGCCCACCAGGCTGAGCAACTTCATAGCTGGCCGATCCACTCTGGCCATGAGAAGTGGCTTGGACCAAACTGTGTTGTGTCGGCCTCGCTGCTTGTAAACATATCGGACTGGTCCAAGATAGTGGGCGTCGAGAGCAACGCCATTTACTAAGCTGCAAAATGCGACGACGATGAGGAAGAGGTGATGGATGGATAAGGGAAGTGGATGGTGCCCTCTCATGAGCTTCTACGGTGGGCTCGGACGACAACAATGTCGGTGTGCGAAGAAATGGGACAAACATTGAAGGGGCGCAATCTGAGACTCACTCAGAACGTCGTGTGGCAGATCACTGGCTTCCAGGACTGACATTCTAACTCCTTTTAATTTCTTTTTCTACCGCTAATTTACTCTACAATTTACAAACAAACTAAGATTTTCTTTTTTTTACTCTATTTGAAGATGCCCGAATTCAGTTTCATATATATCTTTTGATATGTCTAAAATCTATTGCTTTAATGAGGAAGCTTTCGTATCAATATACGTTATATGTCAGAGGACTATGAGTCATCTTGTGATGGCCCTCCGATGCTTAATTAAGTAAATCTTATGATCAAGTAGATAGGAAGTTATGTCTCAATAGAATATGTACCTATAATAGATCATGTAAATCTAACTTAGGATGACATGGGGACCGTACTATCAATATGACCAAGAGACGAGATGCATACCATGCTAAGAAAGGTCACATAGACAATTGTCAAAAGTTTGGGAAAACTTAGTTTAAAAGTTCAAGGAGATTAGGGGATGCCACATCAGAATGTCACATCAAGAGGGGCTAAAGGGGCAAGATATATATGTATAGAGTTTGAGCATCAAGTTAGTAAGTAGCTCTAGAAGGCTGAGTACTTTGGCCGTCGAGAATTCTAGACTAAGAAAGGTGCTTGGGCTACAAAGCACTAAGGGTGTTAGGTAGAGGTGCTTAGGCCACATAGCAGCATGTTCAGCACAATGGGAGGTGTCGAGATTTGACCAAGTTGGAATGAGTATGAGCACCACATGTGATGGGTGGTTGACATAGAGTCAGGCCACATTGGTTGACTTTGTTCAGCTCTAGAGGCATTGTTATCTAGAGGTATCACACACACCCCAAAGTTAAAATGAGGAATAAAGTCGAATGAAATATGACTTTAGGAGTCTGGGATGTTGTCCTGCATGCGAAGCACGAGGTGCTTAAGCTATCGAGCTATGAAAGCAACTCGATTGGATGAGTCAGTAAATTGAGTCACTGAGCTGAATGGTGGTACTTGTGATGCTGATAACTCAAGAGTGACTCAGGGTGTTGTGAAGTGGGAGAGAATTGATCGATCCTCGATGATCTGCGGCCACAGGCTAGAAGAGAATAGCTCGATCCACGTCAATCCTTGGTTAGGGGCCGGGAGAGAATGACTCGGTTTACATCC
Source organism: Hedychium gardnerianum (assembly GCA_038050645.1). NCBI lineage: Eukaryota > Viridiplantae > Streptophyta > Magnoliopsida > Zingiberales > Zingiberaceae > Hedychium > Hedychium gardnerianum. Next base: position 5,269,052 of record JBBUKS010000113.1, on the reverse strand, counting down.
CAAGGCTAGTTGAAAATAGTTTGATCCATGACCAGAGGCTAAGAGAGATTAGTTCGATCCTCGGCCAGCGGCCATGAGAGAATGACTCAATTCGTGGCCAAGGGCTGAGAGAGAATAGTTTTGATCCACGACAAAGGGTCGAGAAAGAATAACTCAATCCGTGGCCAAAGGCAAGGAGAGAATAGCTTGACTCATGATCAAGGGCCTAAAGAGAATAGGTTGATCCACGGCCAAAGGGTGAGAGAGAATAGCTCGACCCATGACCAACGGTTGAAAGAGAAAAGGTCAATCTATGGCCAGGGTGAGGAGAGAACAACTTGATCCTCGGCTAGAGGCCAAGAGAGAATGGTTTGATGGCTCGATCCACAACCAATGGTTGGGAGAGAATCGCTCGATCTTTAGACAGGGGCTAAGAGCGAATGACATTGTCTATGTCCCAGGGCCGAGAGAGAATAGTTCGATCCATTGCCAAAGGTCGAAAGAGAAAAGCTAGATCCTCAATAAGGGGTAGAGAGAGAATGACTTGATCCATAGCCATGGGTCGAGAGAGAATAACTAAGTTGATCTCTTTAGGTCAAGAGATGAAGAGAGTCATTCTGAGTCGATCCGGAAATCAAGAGACTGAGAGAGCCCTTGTAAGTCAATCCGGTAGTCAAGAGACTGGGAGATCTCTTTTGAATTGATCTAATGACCAACAAGTTAGGATAGCCCCCCTTTTGAGTCGATCTAATAATCAAGAGATCTAGAGAGTCTTTCTAAGTCGATCCGGCAGACAAGAGATCAAGAGAGCTCTTTTGAGTCGATCTAATGACTAAGAGGTAGAGAGAGCCTTTATGAGTTGATCCGACAATCAAGAGATCGGGAGAACTCTTTTGAGTCAATCCAATGACCAAGAGGCTGAGAGAGTCCTTCTAAATCGATCTAGAGACCAAGAAGCCGAGAGAGCCATTCTGAGTCGGTCCAACAACCAAGAGGCCAGAAGAGCCCATTTGAGTTGATCCAGCAATCAAGAGACTGTGAGAGACTATCTGAGTTGATATACCATTCAAGAGACTGGGAGAAGCCATCTGAGTCGATCTAGTGACCAAGAGGCCCAAAGATCCCTTTTGAGTCGATCCAGCAATTAAGAGACCAGAAGAGTCCTTTTAAGTAAATCTGACATTCAAGAGACTAGGAGAGCCCTTTTGAATTGATCTGGCAGGAGAGCTCTTTTGAGTTGTTCCAGCTACCAAGAGGTTGAGAGAGTCTTCCTAAGTGAACTCATGAAGGTTATACCGGAGCGTTTATACCATTTTCTTCCAATGTCACTAAGTAGAAGAGGTAATATAAAAAGTCCGGTTAAAGGTAACCCTTTGTCACTAAGGGCTCCTCGGTCATACAGTCTAGATTATACAAGTCACTTCCTAACATTGAATTGATGTAAACCCATTAAACTCTAATTAGCTAATCTCTTATGGAGAATTAACCCTTATTTCAAAGTGATGACTCTAGAAAGTTCGGTTAAAGGTAACCATCTATCACTAAGGGCTTTTCGGTCATACAATCTAAAGTCACTCCTCTACATGGTGATCAATTCTTCACATCCATATGCATGCACTTCACACACATATTTAATCAAAGACAAACAAAACATCACATACATGGAATAAGTCATAAACATGTCATTGAACAAGAAAATTGGCAAATCCATAGTTTATATATCAACATCACATCACAACTATTTCGTACATCCTATAATCCAGAAGATCTACTCCATAACAAGAAAATTACAACCAAAAGACAAAGAAGAGAAGCATTCTTACAATCCAATAGAGATTAGAGAGGAAGAAGTGCTTATCGATCGGATGAAATCCAAGCTCCAGAGGTGGACGGATCATTGAAATCTGATCAAAAATGGACCTAGTAGGTTTCCTTGAAGGGGAACCACTCCTCCCCTTGAAAAGGGGATCTCAAACCCCTTAAATGTATGCCTCACACGTCCCTGGTTCAATGCCACATGGTCGTGCCTATGGGTCACGGTCGTGATGTTATAAACTCTAGGTAAAAGACACGACAATGTCCCTTGGGCACAGCCTGGCCGTGGGAAAGTGAGAAAAACAAGACACGAATGGACCATGAATCTTCGTGGAAATTCTCTGGACTCGGCTGCAGATCACACGACCATGCCTTTGAGGCATGACTGAGTCATAGAAGGTTCTGGAAATGTTGGAGGTGATGTTGAAATAGGCACGACCGTGCTTGGGAGGCTCGACCGAGCCGTGGAGCTTGCTGGAATGTTGATCCTAATGTCTTGATAGACATTGTGCCTGTGAGACACGACCATGTCTTTGCAAATGAAGGCACAACCATGCCTTGAAGAGTTATGGCCATGCTTGTTGGTTTTTCTCCCCGATCTTGCTCCAATGTCCATTTTGCACCATTTTCACTCCAAATTACGTCATGTCAATCAAAATACAAAAAAAGCAGATCTCCGAACCAAAGGAGTAAAAGTATGATAATATAATAAAATAGGGTGCGATAATGTAGATCATACTCAGTGAAATATAAGTAGTTGTGCAACAAACAATGTCTAAAAACATATATAATCTACGTACATCACAAAGTCAATCTAACGAATATGCTAGGAGAGCCTTTCTGAGTTGATCCAACAAACAAGAGGCCATGTGAGTCCATTTGAGTCGATTAGTACTCAAGAGACTAGGAGAGCCCATCTAAGTCAGTCCAATAGTCAAGAGACCAGGAGAATCCATTTGAGTCAATTCAACGATCAAGAGGCTAAGAGAGCCCTTCTAAGTCTATCTATTAGTCAAGATCAAGAGAGCCCTTCTGAATTGATCTAGTGACCAAGAGGCCATGAGAACCCTTTTAAGTCAATCCAACGATCAAAAGACCGAGAGAGCCTTTCTAAGTCGATCCAGCAGTTAAGAGACCAAGGAGAACCCATTTGAGTCGATTCAGTGAGAACCCATCTAAGTTGATCCAGTAGTTAAGAGACTAGGAGAGTCCTTTTTAGTCGATCTAGTGACCAAGAGGCTAGGAGAGCCTTTTGAGTCGATTCTTCGATCAAGAGATCAGGAGAGCCCTTCTGAGTTGAACAACGACTAAGAGCCAGAGAAAGCCCATATGAGTTGATCCAATGGTCAAGAGACCTTCTGAGTAGATCTAGCAACCAAGAAGTCGAGAGAGCATAAACCCAATCCTTAGATTGCAAGCAAAACACAATTGTCTAGGAGTGCATTGACTCAGTCCCTAGACTGTGGGCAACCCACAACTATTTGGGAGAGCATAATATAGAAGACCAAGCTTGTCCCCTAGACCGTGAGCAACCCACAACTATCTAGAGGAGGCTAATAGAAAAGTCCAACTTTGATCCCTCGACTCCCGAATGCTTGTAGAGTTAGGTAAAGAATATATGAAGACCAGACTCGATCCCTCAACTCCTAAGTGTCGAAGAAGCCAGGGAGAGAGTATAAGAAGTCCGAACTCAGATCCTCGACTCAGATAAATCGATAAAATTGGTGTGAGAGTAATAGAGGGCCATGCTCAATCCCACAAATCAGATAAATGATAAAGTTGGGTTGAGAATAATAGAAGACCATATTCGATCCCACGACTCGGATAAATCAAAGAAATTGAGAAGAAAATAATAGAAGATCATGCTCGATCCCTTGACTTAGATAAATCAACAAAGTCAAGAATAATAGAACATGCTCGATCCCACGACTCAAATAAATTAACGAAGTTAGAGAGAGAATAATAGAAGACCATGCTCTATCCCATGGCTTGGATAAATCAACAAAGTCAAAAATAATAGAAGACCATGTTCAATCCCACACCTCAAATAAATTGGCGAAGTCAAGGATAGCATAATAGCAAACCATGCTCGATCACACGACTCAAATAAATCGATGAAGTTGGAGAGAGGAATAATAGAAGACCATGCTTGATCCCACAATTCAGATAAATCAACTAAGTCGAGAATAATAGAATACCATGCTCAATCCCATGATTCGAATAAATTGATGAAGCCGAGGAGAAAATAATAGAAGACCAAGTTTGATCTCATGACTCAGATAAATTGATGAAGTCAAAAATAATAGAAGATCATGGTCAATCCTACAACTTAGATGAATCGACAAAGTCGGAGAGAAAATAATAAAAGGTCATGCTCAATCCCTCAACTCAGATAAATCTACAAAGTCAGAGATAGAATAATAGAAGACCAAACTCTATCCCTCGATCGAGGAGAGACTATAAGAAGATTAGGCTCGATCACTCGACTTATATAAATCAACGAAGTCAAGGAGAGAATAATAGAAGAGATTGGCTCGATTCCTCAACAAAGTTGGGGTGAGAATATAAGAAGACCAGGCTCGATCTCTCGACTCAGAACACCAATGAAGTCAGGGATAGCATAATAAGGAAGATTGCCTCGATTTCGCGACTCCAAAAACCATCAAAGTCAGGGAGAGGAAAATAAGGAAGACCGCCTTAATCCTATGACTCGGAAGGCCATTGAAGTTGAAGAGAGGATAAAAAGGAAGACCACCACAATCCTGCAACTCAAAAGACTATAGAAGTCAGGGAGAGGATAATAAGATAGACCATAAAAGGAATTCATGTAGGACCGAAATAGATGAGAGAGAGAGAGGGGATGAATCTCGTGTGTTTAAAAACTTTTCTTTTCATTTCGTAAAAACAAAGTCGCAGTAGAATAAAGAAAAACAAACACAAAGACAATTCTTTTTTACTTGTTTTGTAGTCCAATGACTACTAGTCCAAGGTCCGCGATCCTTGATCGCTTTGATTGGGCAATCAACTAAGTTTCTCCTCTCTGAAAAATTCTGAAGAAGGAGGAAAACCATATAGAATATGAGTAAGATAGTAACACGCTACTATCCCCTTGAATGTAAATGCAAGTACAAAAAAGAATATACCGACAACTAAAGATGGACCTATAGCATAGGTTGTCGAAAAGACTCTTGGCGTTGTAGTAGCACAACTTGCACAATCTGAGTAGCAGGAGGGTAAAGGATCGAAGACAAAATTATTGTTGAGCCTCGGACCTCGAGGCACTTTTTATAAGTTTTTCAACCGGTCGATCGAACCTTTTTTAGTCGACCAATCTCCAAAATCTTCTCAGCTTCACATCTAGGTTCATGATCTACCTAGATCGTATCTTTTGCGAAATTAGCGTTTATTGGTCAATCGATTCCCTATTTGGTCGTTTGAACATTTTAACTTCCTTTTGTTACTCGATCTAATCTGTTGGTGCAATTTGCACTAATAGTCTAACCCTAGGTTTTGATGTATGACAGCAGGTTAAAGTTAGACTGTTGTTATTTTAATCCTTTGAGCTAAGTATGCAGATTAACTAACTTGATGTATCTAGAGGATCAGACACCAGGCTGAAGTCCAGATGTGTTATTCTGGCAGGAAGTCCAGCTGGGTCAGAGAGGACCAGACAGTTGGCAGAAAGTCCAGTCGGGTCAAGGAGGACCAAACGATTGGCTGAAGTCCGGATGTGGGATTCCGGTAGGAAGACTTGGTAGGTCAAAGATCAGACGTCGAGGAGGTTACTCGGCAATCGGTAAGTGTGGTAAGTGAACTAGAGGAGCGAATCCAGTGAGGCCGAGTCCTAGTGAGGACGTTAGGCGTTGGTTCAACTTAGATCCAACTTGAAACTCTAAGTTGAGACTGTGACTAGATCCGGGTCATGGTGAGATAAGATCTAAGTCATAAATATAAATGTTCATGCATATTTTTGTGTTAATTTTGTGATGCAAGGCAGAATCAGAATGAACTAGACCGAACCAAACCAGATCGAACCAAACCGGACCATACCGGACCAAACTGAACTAGACCGAATCGGACTAAACCAGACGGATAATATTCGAATCCGAAAAACTTATCCCAAATTTGGTGGATCGGATAAGGTCAAGTTCTTCTATAAAAAGGAGGCCCTGCATCCGAGACAGAGATAACTCAGAGATTCTGAAACAAAGCTCTCGACTCTCTACTGGTGCTTGTGCTACGACGATCTCCGACAACAAAACATCTTCATATTCTTACTTCTTTGTTGGTAACTTTTATTTTATTGCACTTACTTTGTATTTTAGAAGATCTGTCGAGTTGTGACAATCTTCATTCATTTTGTATTCGATTTCTCTGTCTGAAAGTTTTTTGGAAGAGAATTAGTGGATTGCCTAATGAAACAATCCAAAGGGTCATGGGCCTTGGAGTAGGAGTCGGCGAAGGCTCCAAACCAAGTAAACTGAATGTGTTTTTTTCTTTATTTGTCTTCCACTACGCACTTGATTTTTCGACGAGTTTTTCAAAATCGGAAAAGAAAGTTTTAAACACGTGATTCACCCCCCCTCTCACATGCAATCGATCCTACAAGTGGTATTAGAGCAGAGGAACTTGATTTTAGTGCAACCACTAAATCAAACACCTTCTTTTCTTTCATTTTTTTTCCCTTCATCTTTCATTGATTTTTTTTTGTTTTTTGCTTCCACACTACTTATCCCAAGATAAAGTCTGGGAATCTTGTTTAAAATTTAGTCGTGAAAGAACATGGAGCACAGAAAGATGCTCAGGCGAAGCATCAACGAACCTCCCGCCATACAAGATGTATGAAATGGACGAATTCAACCTATGGAGCATATAGATGGCAAGCTTCATCATGATGGACGACTTCAATGGTGGCATGGCATTGAAGCGATCAACCTAGAACATGAAAGCAAATCAGAAGGTAGTAAGTTTCATTTTAAATTTATTACCTAATAAAATTAAACATAGAATTGGATAATTCAAAATGCCCATGACTTTTGGATCTAGCTGATTAAGCTTCATGAGGATTCGTCAAAACTAGAGGATCAAGTCAAAGTTGAATCCAGACTCGAGACCGAATCAACAAAAAAGCCTACAGAATTAAGGGTTATGCTTAAGGTCAATAAGTTTTACAAAAAATACCCATGTTAGTAGCAAATTGAATGATATGCATGATAGCTTAGAACAATTTTCTGCAGACCTGCATGATAGCTTGAATATTTATGAAAATACCCTTGTAAACATATCAACCAATTTAGATCTAGCTAATTTAAATAATTT
>JBBUKS010000113.1:5237014-5259767 GCA_038050645.1 Hedychium gardnerianum | reverse complement strand
AATGTCTCTTTCCCCTTCTTTTGTATCCAATTTTTGATATAATCGTTCAAAAGTTTCATTCTTTGCTTCATTCACTATTTTCTTAGCCTCTTTCTTGGCTAATGTATATTTTTTTAAGTTTTCTTTTTTCTTGTTCTTATAAATATATAATTCCTTATAAGTTGTTCGTTTTTTCCTTCACTAATCCAAACACGTAATAAAAAATATATGAACAATCAAACAAACTAAAACGAGAAGAAAAAAACATAAAGCAGGCAAGATATATAAATTTTATGCCATAATTAATCCAATCTAAAAAATTAGCAATATCAAAATATAAATTTTACACATTCAAGCAATGTTGATGATCAAGTATACCATATACAGGTATTGGAGATTGACAAATCATAGTATGCTAACACAAGAGAGTACATACTTGAGCTTTGCCATTGTGTCCGCCACCAAAGCATTATAGAATAGAATGCCAGTAAAAGAGCCGTGCCAGCAATTATTAAAGCTAAACCAATTATATTACGTCTCAGAAGTCCAATAATTATGACTCCCCATGTTATTAGCAGAACAATGGGGGAAAGAACAATAACCCATGCAATTAGTGATAGAGCACCAGCAACCACACCTAAGTGAGGTCCTTGTATAATATCAGGCCATTTTCTTGCATATATCCAACTGACAATTACAATTCAGAAGGAAAAATATTTAATGAAAATAGAAATGGTGTTTAACAATTGACAAACATCAAACAGCTGTGCATAATACAATATAGCAGAATAAGACGGCAGTGTAAGAAACTACATGAAAACCATGACAATACAAAGAGTATGATAGACTTATTAAGATTAGAAAAAAAGGTTCCAAACAAATTATTACAGAAGCCACATATGTTTAAGTCAGAAAACATTAAGTAAACTAATCCACGAGAACAAAAAAAAGAGTATTTATTCATTCAACGAGATTTAAAGAATAAATATTTTTAAAAAAAAAAGTTAGCAGTCATCCGCTAGCAATTCATCATCCAAAAACTTATTGCTAGGTTTGATGACCCAAAATTGACTTGCCGAGTCAGACAACCACATCTCCAAACTAGGTTTACAAGCAGTTTCTCTGTTTCTCTTGCTTTAGGACATCTCACCTATGCATGCTACTGTCGCACAATACAATCTCGTGTTGCTGATGCACACTGTAATTCATAGAAAAATCTCAAAACAAGATAGCCAGTCTACTTAAACAAATTCACCATATCTATCCCTACTCCACAAAGAGTTAAGGCTTACAGATATCCCAAGACAAGAAGTGAGAGCTTTGAATACACTGAAGCATGACTGACAGAATAAGCCCTTTGGTTGGCACATTGATGTGTAACTACGATTTGAATTCTAACAACAACCAAAAAGGTAATGGTCAAAAGTAATAGAATAAATAGTACCTCTTGTTCATTTTAAAATGCCTACCAGGGTGAATGAAAATAAGTTGGTCTTGCAACAGAGAATTTAAATTTATATAGACACGCAAAAGGAAATGATTCAATAACTATGCTTGCCAAATATAACTCTAGATTTAAAAGGGAGCAAGGTAATATTTGATGAGTACGATGAGTTGGTAGTTGGCACCGCATTAAACCTATTTTTAGAAATTTGTCTTCAAATCAAGTAAGCAAAAAAAATAATACATTGCCATTTTTGTGATCCATTAATTATCTTTGTCTCACTTGAGCTTTGAACAATAATATTCAGATTCATCATCAAATGAGAGAGAGAAAATTGTAAATAGCGACACAAAATAGTGAATGGCAACTAACTACGACAATATTAAACAAAAGATAAACCATGTGAATTAATGACTACCAAATGTGCTAGTCACATCACAATTGACTATTAACCACATGAAAATAGGACTTCAGACTATGGTGTGAGATAAACTAAACTGACTACAACTGTTAAACGGACAGGTTATAACTGAATCAAGGAACTGAGAAATATTATTGCAGAATAGCAAGAATTATCCACAATCAATGTCTAGAAATCAGAAAAATACAAGCAAATTTTATGGAAGATTATGATGATAGCTCCAAACACAACAATTATCCTAGTTATGTGATATTCTGGAAGCTAAGTCCTACTGATAAGCACCGCATAAATAATTTAAACTGAACCTGTATATCCGCCACGGCCTCCAATTTACAGCCCAGAGAATCCAAAAACTAAGAGGACTTAAGACACAGAAGAAAGCACCGCAGATGGCGCATACAAGATCAACCTGATGCTGCTCATCACCTTCCATGCCTTCTTCTCCCACCACCCAGTTTCCAGTCAAACCATGGAAACAGGAGTAGCTACCTGTAGCAAAAGAAAACTAACAATTCAATATCCACGTCGAAATTAACCAAATAGAATCATGCAAATGCAAGAAAAGGACCCTAATCCGACAGAGCGACAGAGAAGAGGCAAATACAACACTTTCCCCATTTCGATCCTTCTCGAGATCCGAAATTTTCCAGAACAATGGCTCCGCAAATGGCCGGAAGTCGACAATTCAAAAAGGAAAATTATATAAACAAAAATGCAGAGAGAAAAGGACGCACGGAAGCCGACCGAGTAAAAAAGATCCGAGATCGAGCTCCCAGAACCTGGAAGTACAAGAGAAGCCTCGATCTGCAGAGGAAACCCTAAATACGGCAGAGGGGTTAGGTAAGCGAATATGAGACGCGGAAACAGGGGGGAAAGACCGTACCGTTGGCTCCTGCAAGCGAGGTTCTCCTCGACGGAGGCGCCGGGGCCTGAATCGGAGCGAGATGACGGCGAAACCCGAGAGATTTTTTTCTCTTCCCCGCGAGAAAACCCTCGAAATCGCGCTGACGCTTGAGAGAGAGAGAACGAGAGAGTGGGAGAAGGGGGAGGTGGGTCGCCCCAGTGGGAAGACAAGGTGACGTTTGTCAACTCTCTTGTGCTTGTACGCGACTTAACGCGTAAACTCCATTCCTGGCCGCCTCAGCCGTGAAAAATATCCGGGTGACGTGTGCAAATTTCATTCGTTTACAACCATGGATCCTGTAGATTCCTCTTCGTGAAGATTGCCCGAAAATATTTCATCGGTGATTCAGCAGTGTCGTGACGAACTGCGAGTCTGGATGCCGAAGACAATAGTGTGCGACAATGGTTCCGGAATTGCTTTTGGTTGGTATGTTTCTTAAAACAAAAAATTAGTCTTTGAGAGTCAAAAAAACAGATACTTTTTTTTATTATTTGATATTAGCGATGGAAAAGTTTAAATTTTACATATTTGGATAATATATAAATGTATAATTTAATATTATTGACGAAATTAATATTAATTGTAAATTTGAAACTCAAAAAATATAAAAAACCAAATACTTTTATTATTCTTAGAACATAAGTTAAAGAATTTAAGATGTATTTTAAAAAACATAGTTAACAAATTAGCACCCTATATTTTTTTAGTGTTTTAGCAATTTAATAATCACCTTGGTTAATCAACATGCAACTTAAGTATTCTAAAACATAATTTATGGTTAAAAATACCAATGAAGTGTTTGAAAATTAATTAAAAATAATGTTAAAAAGACACATTAGGTATGTGAGATGGATAAAATGAGTTAAAAGAGTTTAGCATCATGGATTAGGCCAGTCAAGTAAGTTAGTGAGTTGACGGAGCTAAATAAAGCGTTTGAGCCCAATTGACTAATCAAACAAAATGGTACGAGGAGACTAGACAAGCTAGTCAAATCACATGTATTGTAAAAGTCGAAGTTAGGCATATTAAAAAGTCAGATGAACATTTAAGCATTGCAAAGAAATTATATATATTATTTTTCCTCTATTTTTTTTTTTTGTTCTTTGACTCTTTTTTTTATTTGCTTCGTGAATTAAAAACACAGCATTGGTATTTCTATTGCCATTAAAGATAATATTATTTTAAAATAAATGGAAAAAATTAAAAATAAATATGTGATAATTTATTTTGATTTTTTTATTTACTTTTTGACGGTCATAGAGTAGGATGATAAATTTTAGGATTTACCGTTTTTGCAAAATTGTTTCATCCTCATTGAGACATAGCTCATGTAACATGCATAATGCATAGTCCATATCATCGGGCCCAATGGGCCTTTGGTCTCACATTAGGCTCAAAAAAAATCAAAAATTAAAAAGGCATCTACTAGCTATTCAGGTATAATTATCCAACAGCCCTTAGTACACAGATCTTATATTATTATTTCTTGTCAGTCTCATCAGTCAATTATATGAACAAGATACATCTTTATTATAGCAGCTACAAAATTATAATATTATCATAATTACGATTTTATAGTTACTGTGATAGTTATAGTAGACATCGTTCGTAGTTATTACAATATAAATATTATTAAACAAGATAAATTTGTATTGTAACAAGTAGTAATTATAAAATCATAATTATTATAATATTATACAGCTACGATTTTATAAATGTTATAATAAAATCATAATTATTATAATATTATAATAATTATGAATTTATAATTGTTAAATATTATTGAATAGATTAAATCCGTACATCATATTTAATATACCTAACGGAGATAAAAATATCAAGATAACTCTATTATTTTATAAGAAAGTTGATGGGTGAGATGTCATTTTAATTAAAAAGAAAAAAAGAAAAAGACTCTTTCATGATAAAAAAAAAATTAGACACCCTTTTGATTTTTACCTAAAATCAAATATATATTTTTATTTATTTTTCAATATAATTTTTTTTTTCAAGTCTCGGTTTGCAGAAAACACAAATTGCGGAGCCAATAATTGATCAACATGTGCAGCAACTCCTAATAATTGTGAAGAGACTTGTCTCAAAAATGAAAATCACATATCACGGGCTCAATCCACAGAACAATAAATAAATGTTTATTAAAAAAAAAACATTTCTGCAACAGTGTTTAAAAATCTGCTTACTCTCGACTTGTTCTTGAAGACCTACTAACCACATGAACCGAGTGGGGCTCTTTCATCATCATCCTTTCATTCATGGACCTTGTTGCAGGCTGGCCATGTAGTAAACCTCTGCTACTCTGAAGGACTCATGACCCTGTCACCTGCTCACCTTGTTTGTGTTTCTGGGCACATCTAGATAAGCAATACAACCACATATTTCATGGTCATCTTACTGAAGACATATCTTTGAGTCGATCAGAAGTTTCATTATTTAATTTGTGCAAGTCGCATTTGTCATCAATGAGAAGAACAGATAGATAGATCTTACAGCTTCTGGCTGAAGAGGATGGTTCTTGTTTCAGTAACTCGATCTTACACTTTTCCTACTTCCTACATAGCAATTCATCTGTAATTACTTGGTTCAATATTGCAGAAAGCTTTCAGCTAAATGATTGCTAAATAGAGAAAGTTCTTTGGGAGAATCAACAGAGAGAAAGATTCTTCCTTGGAAATATTATTATTACTGAGCATCCTTTCTTTCATTAGTACAAATAAGGAAGCAATAAGAATGTTAACCTAATCAAGCACGTGCTGACCTCATTTTGACTTTTAAAAAAAGATCTGATTGCAAGTAAGATAACCAAATCTTGAGTTCTCAAGGCCTTGAAAAATAGTTCGAATAGTTTTTGAAGATTATGTGATGAACCACTTCATGTGACACATTTTGTTTAATAGCATCTATTGAAAGCTTCACGTGATATTTGATTCTGCTACCCTTCTCTTGAACCAATCACACTCTGTCATTACTTTGATAATTAATTCATTTGTTAGTTTAATGCAACATATGACCTCTCCATTTATGGAAGGATTATTGTTGACTATAAACAACATTGATATATTCATTCATCATTATATTTTGGAAACAAAAGCTATATTTTATACTATATGAATAATATTAAGTATTGTTATATTTTGTATTACAAGAATTAATTATTTTAGGGGTAAGAAAATATATTAAAAATTCGGTATATGACATATATTATACTGAATTTTTCGATATTATATGAGATTTAATATCAATATACCGTATCCAATATCAAATTTTAATATAAACAATATGAAATTTATATCATAAAAAAAATTGATATATCGAAATTTTGATACTTTATCGGTATGAAAAAAAAATTATACCAAACTTTTCAATACATTATACGAGTTTAGAATTTGGTATATCATAAATTAAACTCTGATGCATATATGGTGAGATGCTACAAATACAAAAATTAATTGTATAATAGGAACTGAAAAATACAATACTATATTTCTCAAATGTTAGAACTTGAAATTCAATTTTTTTCCTTCATAAATTGGGAAGAACAACAGAACAAAATAATTTTATTGGGACACTAAGAAGAATTTGTTTATATCTATTAGAAATTATGCTTGTGATACGTTCTTTAACTTTTTATCTAATGTAAAATTGTGATAGAAAAATCTTATTGAATTATATAATACGTAGAAAAATTGTGATATAATTTTTTTTAAAAAATTGACAAAATATTTATTATAAAATAAATATTATCAATGGTTTTATAATTCCTAATTATCATATTTTATTTTTTCAAAAATAAATTCAATTAATACTTCCACGTTAATAAATATTTATAAAATATTATAAAAAATCATCTTCTATCATTTTCTTTATGTCATGAATATTCCACGTTATAATCCATTTTGATTTTCTTTTTTCCAATAATATTAAGTTTGGGCTGAACTATATTTGAACCAGCGTAGACATATCGTCAATGAATTTACAATCCGTCCCTATTAATCGCTCGGGCATCGACCTAGGAAGAATCAATTCTAAATTTATGAATAATTCATAATTAACTTCCTTTCGTAGTACCCTTAGAAGAAGTCGAATCCCCCGCTGTCTCCTTGAAAGAGAGATGTCCTGAACTATTAAATGATACGGGTATATCTGACTGTTATCGTATTATGATGATAGTATGTATAATTTTTTGGAATTATCAATATAATTTAATAATATGACTAAATTCGAACACACTTTTCTACTTTCATAGAATTTTTTATTGGATGGGAATAATAAATTTCACTTTTGCTAAATTCTATCATTATTTTTCTACCCAGACATAATGTGATGATAAAAGACATGACGTTTATCCAAATAACGAGAGTTTAAAACTCATGCAATACATGTATACGACGTTCGAACAATTAGTGATGTTGGAATGTCACGTCAGGAGTCACGTCACTTCTTAAATTTACAAAATATGAAATCGAATTATATATTCCGAGATTAGTTGGCTCATACCTAATTACAATAATAAATAAATATCATTATCTTCCTTTAGTGTTGCAAATTTAAAATAAAAATAATTATTATTATTTTTTAATTTTCTAATGTATGATTATAATCTATGGTATTAATATTCATGATTTTTTGGAGTATATATTTCTAAGATATTTGTGAGTACTCTTTTATTATAAATATTGATAATGATATTTATCAATATCATAATTTTTTTTTTAATTTTCTAATTTATGGTATCTGTATTCATGATAGAAGTGACATACGTATCATATCAAAAATTTTATATCATATCATATATATTATATAAAAAATTTCAATATTTGAAAAATATATACTAATACGATACTAAAATTTCGGTATATCAAATTTTTAATATGGTATAAATTTTATATCATTTATATTCAAATTATTTGGTATTTTAATATTTTTGGTATATCAAAATTATAAAAGAAAAAAATTGCTTAAGTATTTGACTTAATCCTAGATGTAGTAAAGCAAGTAGACGAAATGCTCTAGCGATCTTAATTTCACAAGAAAACAATTATATTAGAGTTAAAATAACGTATATGGCATCGCCAACGGCACCAACATAATCATTCCGGGATGCTATTAATATAGTTAAACCTGCAATGAATATTATAAGCACTATGATTAGAAGAAATAGTTTATGAGTATCACTGTAAATAATTTTTTTTTTAGAAATACATACTCCAAAAATATTAATTATAATGATATTTATAATAAAAAGTACTTACGACGGCCTTGAATTTGATATATGCATTCATACTGGGGTGGTATATCATATCAAAAAATTTATATTATATTATATATCATATCAAAAAATTTAATATTTAAAAAATATATATCAATACAATACTGAAACTTCAATATATTAAATTTTGATATGGTATAAATTTCATATCGTTCATACAAAAATTATTCAAGATTTCAAAATTTTGATATTTTCGATATATCAAAATTATAAAAGAAAAAATATATATTTACCCAATTGTCTACCGAAATTGTTCGGTATTTCATTATTTTGGTATATACCGAAATATCAAAAATATAAAATTTCATACCGATATAAATACCAAAAATTTTAATACGATATAATATCGTATCAAAATTTTTGATATATCGTTAATATCAATATATTTGATATATATCAATATGATATTTGTGATATATCAAAAAATTTAATATTTTTTTTGCCGGGTATTGGTATTGGGACGGGTTGCATTGGTGCAGACATTCGGGCGGGCACTCTTGCTTTTAACTCGGATTTAATAACTGCATTGGTTCAGATATTAGAGTGGACACCTCTTGCCTACTACTTTGTATTATTCTTGACCGTTCAATAGCTTAATAGCAAATAATAATAATAATGATAAAAGTTTATTTAATGTAAAATGAAGAAAAATACATGAAAATTAAAAGGATATGTACTCGAAATTCTAATATTTTTATAGAAAAGTATTTTATAAGAGTTATGTACAACGAAGAAAGAAAAATTACTCGTTATATTTGGAGAGATGACTTGAGGTTGGATAAAAATGAGAAGATATGTATACAGAGTAACAACAATGAGCTAAAGATCATTCGAGAATAACATAAACTAAGCATGCTAACCAGTGATAACCAAGAACAATTAAGTGGAGGTAGTATGAACTAATAGATAAGAAAATGGCAATGCCCTTTTCCACATTCATTCTATGATTTTAACAGCCTGGCTAACATGCTTTGACATCTTGCTGTCTCCTTGACCAATTTTAAGAACCATGTTACACAAACCAGCATCCAATTAAAAGTATTGACAACAGGACTACTCATTGATCAGAAAAACTATGAAGGAGAGAGGTCTTCCCAGTGTCAATTCAAAAAAAGACACAGATAGCCCACCAAGATTATTACTGACAAAACACCACCCTCAATCAATACTAATTTTAGTTCCACTTGACACCAGATAAGCCAAAACTCTATATAAAGCCTCATACCCTCTTGATGCAAGCACCAGCCTAAGTAACAAGAAGATGGGTTCACAGGTATCTGAGAAAGTGAAGCTTCTTGTAGCTGTGCTTGCACTCCAATTCTGCTATGCAGGATTTCACATAGTTTCTAGGACCGCACTCAGCATGGGTATCAGCAAAATTGTCTTCCCAGTTTACAGGAACATCATTGCTTTGGCTTTGCTGGCTCCCTTTGCATATTTTCTAGAGAAGTATGATACAACAGTGCATTTCATTAGCTTGATGTAACTCTTCTTAATATTTTTTGTTCCTATTCCAGAAAAGATAGACCACCTCTTACCTTATCCTTCCTCTTTCAACTCTTTCTTCTAGCATTATGCGGGTAAGTATTAATAGATTTCACTGGTTTTGGTGCAAGAACTGCAAGTAATTTTTTTTTTATTATTATCTAATTACCAGGATAACTGCTAACCAAGGGTTTTACCTCTTGGGCTTGTACTACCTATCTCCAACCTATGCTTCTGCAATTCAAAACTCAGTCCCAGTCATAACATTTGCCATGGCAGCAGTTCTCAGGCTTGAACAGATCGATATCAAGAGCAGATATGGTGTGGCAAAGATGGTAGGAACAGTAGCCAGCATAGGAGGTGCCACGGTTATTACCCTCTACAAGGGTCCTCCCTTGCTGGATGGCAAGCTTTTCCTTGTTGCCTCTGCCAACACAATCCTGAACTGGACCCTTGGTTGTGTTTACATCCTTGGCAATTGCATTGCATGGTCTGGGTGGATGGTGCTTCAGGTTCTCATCTCTCTCATTATATATTTTCTATTAAGAATCATAATCCATCATGGAGTAAAACCTACCTCAATTATACACAGGTTCCAGTGCTCAAAAAGTACCCTGCAAGGCTCTCAGTCACCACAATCACCTGCTTCTTCGGTCTAATCCAGTTCCTCGTCATAGCAGCCTTTGCAGAGAAGGACATTGAGAGGTGGAAAATCCACTCAGGAGGAGAGCTGCTCACAATCCTCTATGCTGTAAATTCACCATTCATCCATCACATGATCAAAACAAATTGACCTCACTGCAAAAAGAAAGAAAAAAACATGGCTTCTGCTGCAATGAGAGGCCATCACAGATAACCATAGTCATTATTATGCTTTTGTGATGGTTTTCATATTTCAAAAAGTTGTTTAAATATGGTGTTTGTGATTGATATATTTTTACAGGGTCTTGTGGCATCAGGAATTTCTTTCTCCCTCCAGATTTGGTGCATTGATAGAGGAGGTCCTCTATTTGTTGCAGTCTTCCAACCAGTGCAGACTGTGGTGGTGGCCATCATGGCAACTGTTATACTTGGTGATGAGTTGTACTTAGGAGGGTAAGGCAAAATTTTCAATCTCATATATACATATATTTATAGATATATAGCATACTAATTAATTTGATGAACTCACTTTTTTATTTTCTATAGGATAATTGGATCCATCCTTATTGTTCTTGGACTCTACTTTGTTCTGTGGGGGAAGAGTGAAGAGAAGGCAGCACAAGTTGTAGAGGAAAAGGATCTAAGAAGGCATCTCCTTGACCAAGAGACTTCATATAAAGAAATTGGTGCAGTCTCTGGTATTCCATGAGATTCCAAATTCCTGTTTAAGCTTAATTAATTAACAAGCTCTTCGACATCAAAGTCTTGCGCACCTTGTACATTAAAGTGGGAGTTGTAATTTGTGAGAATAATGTAAAAAAAATGTAATAAAAAAATATCAATGGTGGTGTGGTTTAAAATGACAATTGATGAAGAAAAATGTGAATGCTTAAAACAAAGGAGAAACAAGCCCTTAAATGCAAAATCATGAGATGCTTCCAACTTCGCAAGGTCGCAATTCATTATGCATTATTTTCAGCTATTAAAAGCCAAGGCTGATGCTGATCTAAAATTTAGAGCTATGATTTGAACAATTCAATATGAAACACTTGAGAAATTGACAAGAAAACTCTCAAACTAGGAAATTGTCTTTACCCAAGTCTGACATTCCATTTCTTGGATTTTTGAAAAGTCAACTGTTATTGGATATGGTGTAGACCTCATTATTGATACTATTGATGGCAAGTAATGCAATTTAGTGCTTTCACATTTAATATGAGAACTGCAATTATCGTAGATCCTATCTTGTTTCTGAGCAAGTCATGACTAGCAACCATACGGTGAACAAATTAGAACTATGTGCTCCCTATCTTGTTTCTCAATAAACTTGACATTTTAAAAGTATTGACATAGACTTGAGCAAACTCTGACTTACAGATCACAGTTACTCTCTGACTATGTATTGAGATATATTGAAGGCTGCTCTAGTATCACTCATGGATATCAAAACTATCAAAAGTTTACCAATAAGATCCATAACAGTAACAAGAGACATTTGAATCCTTTGATCAAACCACTTTCTATGATTCACCTTCATGCACTGGGAGTTAAGCTGAACAATGGAATCCTCGTCTCCCATGGAAGAAACACTATACTTAACATAATATGCATCATATGTGCACTCAAGAGCAACTCCGCCAATGCACTAAGTTGAAAAATACAAAACACAAAAAAATGATAAAGATAAAATAATGTGATTCAGATAGGCACATAATAACAAGTAAATAAATACAATAGAATTGAACATGTTATTGCTCAAGAGAATTACTCTGTATTGAGTTTTAAAAAGAGCTATAGAAGTGAATTAACACCAAGGATTTTCTTTTAGATCCTTTCAAAACCCCTCCACCTACCATCTTTTTACTTCTTTTTTTTAGGATCATAAGTCCTCGAACTAATACTGTATATTGAGATTGAAGACCACTATAACATCAACACTATATATCAAAAGTCTCCAATAAGTTAAGTTCAAACTAAATCTAACACCATAGACCATCACAGGTCACTTTATGTGTGATAGACGAATTACATCGAACACCTTACGTGCGTCCAAAATGTTAATGCAGTTCGACATGAATTAATGCCATAAACCGCCACAGCTCACCTTATACCTCACTTAAGCTTCCTTCTCCGCCAGCATCGGCTTCATCAACCCCACCACCGTCGCCACCGCGAGGGTCCACTCCAGCTGCTGCCTCAATCCGAGCGTGTGGGTTGCCGTGAAGTGGAGCGACTTCACAGCTGTCCCGATGGAGTCCACGGCAGGCCGACCCGAATCCATGATCCGTCCCTCGCAAAACCCCACGCTGTCGCGCAACACTCACCCGTGAACCAGCACGTCCAATTAATGCCACGGCCTTGTGCATGGGCAGCAGCGACGGTGAGGGCGACAGCTTCGATTCGCATGGCGATGGTCTGCATCAGCGTGCAGCAGGCGGCGATGGCTTCTTGGAGTACGGATATGTATTCGAGTAGGAAACGACACGAGGGTGGGGAAAAACAAAATGAAATGGTATAAAATAATATAAAATCAATTTATATATATATATTTAAAAAAATTGATATAATATGAGATTATTTTTTTTCAAAAAAATAAATTATGTAATATAATATTTACTAAAATAAATTACCTACTCTACATCTCGCTAAAATATTTATTTATTTTTTAATTAATTCTCATATTTTGACAGCAACCAGTGAATATATTAAAAAATATTTTAACATTAATATAATTTTTAAAAATTACATCTTTCATGGAATTAATTAATAAAAATTACATCGATTTAATTAAGTTCACTCAATTAATAGAATTATCTCTTATCAAAAGAGAACCCTAATTTAAAAATAATAATACAACATGACCTTATCTTATTCTTATCCCAAAATAATCTTATTCTTTACAATAAATTTGATAAAAACTGAATAATTTAATTAAAATTAATTATTAATTCTAAAGTAATCGACTTAATTATCTCAGAATTTTTTTTTCTTTGATTGTTAAGATAAATTAAAAAAACGCTCACAACAGTTGATTTATTAACCTAATATTTTTAAGTTAATCATTTATTAAAAAAAATATTAATTAATTTTTTGAAAATAAGATTTAATTCTTAAATATCTAAAAATAAATAAAAAAATCATTTTGCCGTGCACTATTGCCGAGGGCTTTTAGATAACGTTGTTATATATTATGTCAGTTGTATCAATTTTGAATAATATTATATATTATAATTATTTTGAATAAATTTATTACAATACTATTAAAGTGAATTTGATGATTTAAAGTGATTTTAAATAAGTTAAACAATTTTGATATAATATAATTCCTAGTAATATTTTATATTGTAATAATTTTTTCTAAGTTATTACACTAATACTTAGGGGTTAGAATTTGATTAAAATTTTACCAACTAAATCGAACTTGTTAAAACTAAACTAATCAATTCATTTTTATTATTAAAACTAAATAAATCAAATCAATAAGAAATATTTTATTTGATGTAAATTGAATTGACCACTTTTTAAAAATAAAAAGAATATTAAAATTTTCAAACTTTTAATCATTTAATAATTCTTGACAACTATAGAGACTATAGAAGATATGCATCAAGTACCCCAAATAATAATTTTTCAAAACACAATCCAATCCAATAATAACATAATTGGACATAATAAAATTTTATAATTTAAGTTAAGGCTCTAATAATTTTTTTAATAAAAAACTTAATTTGATTTTTGAAATTAATAATTTTGTCAGGTTATTAATTTGTCAAAACACGGCCATAGTATTAAAGTTCAAGATAAAGTCTAATATAATAAATTTTTATAATTAAAGTTAAAGGTCCTAATAATTTTTACTAAAAACTTAATCGATATAATTAATTTTATAATTTTATAATAGAAATTGAATCGATTTAACTGAAGTAGTATATATATATATTTTTAAAATAAACTTTGGAATTAAAATTTTAAATTATTTTGGTTGAATCAAAATTTAACCCACCTTAATAATGCTCGAATAATTATATTTATAAAATAAAAAATAAAAATGAGACATTATTTTGTTTTTTTTAAAATTAAAATGTGTTACTAAAATAAGGGGTGGTCTTTTAATTTTTATCATTTAAATATTCGCTAACAAAATCAAAATTATACTCTATATTTTAATTCAGCTCAAATCTTATCTAAACTCTTAACATTATTAGGCATAAATGAGTGTGGAAGGCCGGACAGCCCAATAAGCTTTTGTTAAAATTACTAATGTTTATTTGAATTCAAGGCCCAATTAAAACAACAAATTTAATAATATTTCACTGCAAATATAATATAATCTATTAATGTTTTTTTTTTAATAAAATCTGGTCCATGTGAGCTTAGGTCCGGTCGGTCTGTTTTCTTATCGCGAAAGACCGGCCCAACCAAGGCCCAATTAAAGATTCCTTTGCAATAGTTTGCATTATCTTTTATAATAGATAGTTACATATATTTCTTTCTTTTTATTAGACTTATTATTATTATTTTTTAAGTTATTAGACATTTTCTTTTCTCTATCAAAATACATTATTGAATTTAATATTAATTTTCTGTTGAAAAGGCTTTTTCTTCAACAGTTAGACTTATTATTAATTTATTAAAAAAATAATCGATATTTTCTTTTTTATGTTAAAATATATTATGAAGATATAAAGTCTATATAAAGGGGCATTCATATCAGCTTCATTGTGATCGGTCGATTCATCAAAACAGTTTGATTTTCTTAACGAAGAAAAAGCGATGGCGTCGTTGCAACTGACCGCTTCGTCGAGCCAATGGATCGCCGGAAAGGCGCCTTTCGCCTGGAGAAACTCCCCTCGGACGGCGCTGCCCCGACGCGTCGCCGTGCGTCAGATCAGGGCCGGATCGTACGCCGATGAGCTCGTACAGACAGCTGTGAGTCGACCTAAACTCTTTAGCTTACTGATTTCTGGTTTAAAACCCTGTGTCTTACTGATTTCTACCTCCCCTTTAGATTTATTTGATGAAAATTTCATTATAGTGGATTTTATTTCCATTGATCTACTCAATTGATTCTATTTGGTATGGTCTAAATTCAGATAGATGTTTTATATGAAACACTATAGAAGGATGAAAATACATGAGAAGATGATTTTTTTTATGTGTATCTTATTTTTTTTTTTCTGAGGAATATACTGTTATGAGTCTATATGTTCCTTGTCATTAGCAAATAGATTTTATGATTCTGACAAAAAAATTCAAGACAAAATTTTGTAGTTGTAGTGATTCTTTTAGTCTGTATCATGAGCCATTCAATGACGACACTGGAAGCAAAATGCACTTGACTTGCTCCAAACATGTAGATAATATGCTTGATCCACCTAGGTAAAGCTATATGGATGTTGAGGTTCTCACTAAGCATGTAATTGGACATTGGGTCTGATACTTTTTCAATAGTATTGTTGATACACAGTTGATGATATATTGGATCAGGCTGTATCATATTAAGGCCTCTAGTTTCTCGACAGTGCTCCAAATATGGCCATACGGATATTTCTTTTCTTTATTGTCACATGGCCACGTGACAATTTTTTTAGAAAAAAAACAAAGAAGAAAGAAAAAGAAGGCTTTTAAAATAAATGATTAACCAATTCAAATAACGTCGAATATAGGATGATGATGATCGTATAAAAGTTTTCTATTAGTCGCTAGGGTAAATCGAAAAGTGTTAATGGAGGCCCATCCAAATGACCAGCATTCTTATGACCGCTTATCACTTGAGAAAAAATTTCCTGCAGTGCGTCACAGCTGAGATTCAAACCTTAGATTTCTTAGTTATTTATTGAAGAGTTTAACCATTACACTTTTGCCCCGGGGGCAAAAGAAGGCTCTTAAAGATACTATAGAAGGATAAGCAGATTTGTCTCTATGTTTTTTTTTTTGCTTTTCTATAATTTTTTTTGCATTGCTTGTCAGTGTTGGTCTACCTCTTTTTCTTTGCTTAGCCAATTGCTTGCTCATTTACTATTCTAGAAATCTATTGCTTCACCTGGGCGTGGAATTCTTGCTATCGATGAATCAAATGCTACATGTGGAAAGAGGCTGGCTTCAATTGGTCAGGAGAATACAGAAGAAAATCGCCAAGCTTATAGGCAACTTTTGTTGACCACACCGGATCTAGGTGCATATATATCTGGGGCTATTCTTTTTGAGGAAACACTATATCAATCAACCACAGATGGCAAAAAGTTCGTAGATTGCTTACTCCAAGAGAAAATCATGCCCGGTATTAAGGTTGATAAGGTAATTTTAATCTTCAGAGTTCTGAAAATTTCTGTTTTACTTGTATGAAATGTTGAATTAGTTTGCTCTTCTTTGTTTCATTGTCAAGGGTTTGGTCCCATTACCTGGATCAAATAATGAATCTTGGTGCCAAGGATTGGATGGATTGGCCTCAAGATGTGCTGAGTATTACAAACAAGGCGCACGTTTTGCCAAATGGTTCGTGTATTTTTTTTACATCTTACTTGCTGACTTTGTTGATATTGTACTTGATCCAATTGTGTCGATATGTATCTTCTAATTACTCCATAAAAAATTGCAGGAGAACAGTAGTCAGCATTCCTTCTGGACCTTCCGCTTTGGCTGTTAAGGAGGCTGCATGGGGACTTGCTCGTTATGCTGCTATTGCCCAGGTAAATGAGACAACCTATGCTAGTATGCATGACTAAATTCTTCAGGCTGAAGTTTCACACCATTTATTCTTGAACCATGGAAAATTTCAGCCTCAAATGCCAAAAACAACTAATTTATTATGGTTGTCAGTTTGTTGAAATTTCATGTGTTTTCCTTTACTTTTTTAATTTAACAAAAATATTGTAGGAATGTTACCCTTTGCAGTAGATCCTTGATATGTATAATCATATAGTTATAGTTGTAAAGAAGATAGTGCATTAAGTCAAGCATGAAGTTTCCTTTACATAAGCTAATATTTGACTTTACCGGATTCTATATGCCTTTCACAATTAATGTCACTTAGTCGATTCTATGGTCTATCTTTTATTTTGATAATCATTTAATTTAATATTGTTCTTGTAATTATTTGACTTTACGGGATTTGAGTAGCTTTAATTCTTACAACATTATAGGATAATGGACTTGTACCAATCGTGGAGCCTGAGATTCTCCTTGATGGGGATCACCCAATTGAAAGAACTCTTCAAGTGGCCGAGAAAGTTTGGGCGGAAGTCTTCTTCTATCTGGCCGAGAACAATGTGGTGTTTGAGGGCATTTTGCTCAAACCGAGCATGGTCACCCCAGGCGCTGAGCACAAAGAGAAAGCATCCCCAGAGACTATCGCAAAATACACACTGAAAATGTTAAATAGGAGGGTGCCTCCTGCAGTTCCTGGAATTATGGTATGCTTACATATCTATCATTACATCATTCGCTACTTTTCTCGTCTAGATTAGTGGTTTAGGCAATGATATGAATTAAAATGATTGTGACATCACTTTTTTGTTCAGTTTCTCTCCGGGGGTCAATCCGAGGTGGAAGCGACTTTGAACTTGAATGCAATGAACCAAGGTCGTAACCCATGGCATGTCTCGTTCTCATATGCTCGTGCTCTTCAAAATACCGTCTTGAAAACTTGGCAAGGACGGCCAGAGAACATCGAAGCCGCTCAAAAGGCTCTCTTGGATCGTGCAAAGGCAAATTCGCTAGCTCAACTAGGTCGGTATTCAGCAAAGGGGGAGACCGAGGAGGCTAAGAAAGGAATGTTCCAGAAGGGTTACATCTACTAAAGAGAATTGACAGTCAATTTTAGTTTCCAAATATTTCTTTCTATATCATTTGAATTTATTCTATCATTTGTTTTCACGCTTTACAATTTCATATTGTTCGAGTTAGTATTGTATGACTAATCTTTTTTCACAAGCAAGGATGATTTCAAGATATTCTACTGTGTTCTAATCCTACCCTTTGCGAGTTTTTTGTTTGTTTACTCTTGCTTTGCAAATGCAGTGTTTTGGCTTCTGGTTCAATCGCAAACTTATTTCCCTTTGTCAAGTTGCTACTTTAGTTAAACTTGTCTTCATAATTCCTTAGTTGGTTGTGCTTACTTCATTGTATCTTGTAGTTAAATCCTTTACATCGATAATGTAGTATTAGGGTTCCCGGTTGAAGGTTCGTTTATTGTTTACTTACCTGGACAGAATAACTCATGTAAAGAGCTACAAATCTCTTCCGTAGAAGCATTTTTGACTTCCTTTCACACGAAATCGAGCAAAAGCAGTTGGCTTCAGCCTTCAATGCAATCGATCTCTATTCTATCCTCGCAAGGAGTCGTGACTCTGTGGGGGAAGTTCAGTGCATAATTATCAAAAGCCAACGAAGTTGATCGGGCTCGGGATATCATACTACAAAAAATATCTCATTTAGTGATAGAATTAGCGAAGGACTTTAAAACATTACTAGTTAGAGATGAAAAATTAATATTCCGTCATTACAATCCTAATCTTAGCAATAACATTATGTTCCGTCTTTATTCTGTTGCTACAACCTTAATTAGCGGTAGAAAGTATTGTCCGTCGCTAAATATAAGGTTTTCCGAGTTTAGGTGCCAGGGTTTTAGTGACGGATAATTAATTTTCGTTGCTAAATCTAGGGTTATTAGCGACGGAATATTAGTTTCTGTCGCTATTTAGCGACGGAAATTAATTTCCGTTGCTACATCGTGGATCAAAATTAGGGCTCGAGTTCGAAACTTCACTCTAGCATTCGATTTTTAACCTTGCTCTGACGTCTCCGATCTTTTTTGATTCCGGCGTCTCCGATCTCATGGTCTCCGGCATCTCCCGCATCTCCTGCGTCTCCGATCTCACGGTCTCCGGCATCTCCCGCGTCTCCGATCTCACGATCGCCGGCGTCTCCGACTTCACCCAAGCTTTCCTACGCATTTCTAGCCCACCGTACCTTCGTCCTTAACTAGTAATCCCTTGTTTTATGGGTTCTTGTTGCAAAGTCATATGACAGCAACCTTCTTAGATTAATGTCGAGTTAAATTACAATTTTTCACATTATTTTGAATAGAATACTCAAGTTCCCTATATGGACCTAAAATGTAACATCTTCCTTGTCGATTGCCCTATTACATTGTTTGTATAGCTAAAATCTAACGGATCTAGGATTTGCTGTCGTGACTAGAGCAATTTCCATGTAGATTTTTTAGCAAAATGGCATCAAGGTTTTTAAAAAATTTCCATGTAGATATCCATGTAGATTTTTTTAGCAATTTTCATATAGATTTTTTAGCAAAATGACATTAGGTTTATTTGAAATGATTAAGATGCTTATGCATTACTTATGGATGATCTCATTGCAACCATTGGTGTAACTTAATTACAGGGAGGTTTTGTAATTTTAGCTAGAGTCATTTCATAAGTCAAAAAGCCAATTATAGAACCTTATGAGTGCAGTAGTTGTCCTTGGTTTTGTTTTATTAAACTAAGGTTACTATTACTCCATCAAAAGAACAAGCATGGTCATGATGTCAACTTTTACTCTTTTGGAATTATGACGCCTTCCTTAAGGAGTAATAAGGTGAACAAATTAACTTGTCAAAGAATCTGTAATCATACTTGAATTATATAGTAAATATTGTTATTGGCCGAATGGGCTATTCTCTTAAGAGTACTTGAAGTTAATGTGTGGGCAAATTAATCATGCTATGATATCTCATTAAGAAGATAAATTTTTATTTATTTATTAAAATTTACTACATTGGTCAAGAAGCTTAGTGATATATGAACTTCGATAAAGTATATAGAAGATGAATGCTTTAGGGTAATCTTAATTTAAAATATGAATGTTTAATTTTGTCTTTGTTTCATTAATATTGAATTTTTTATTTTTATTAGGATATAATATATATGAACAAATCTTGGATGTATAATAGATTTGAAAATAGATTTATTCGAGATGAATATTTTGTTGAAGTTGAAGAGTTTGTCAATTTTATTAAGAATCATCCAGAATGTATAAATGATGTCGAGTTACGTTGTCCGTGTAATCATTCAAAATATAGAAATAAAGCTTTCCGTGATGAGGATACAGTGAAAATACATATATGTAGAAATTGATTTATACCAGATTACTACAACTGGTATTGTCACGGAGAGCCATATTTTTCTCATTCAACTGGTGCTTGGGTTGCTTCTTCATCTGACACAACTGCTGTATGAGAATCATCATCGAATGATAATATAATGCAATCAATGGTTTACAACACGATGAATGCAGTTGATCATTCCAATATAGATGAAATACAATACCTGAAGTTCAATACTTATATGACATGTTAAAGGTTAGTGAAAGAGAAGTGTGGGAAAACATTCCATCTGGTCATTCTTGTAGGATCGAGTGCACGTGAGAGGGGGGAGGGTGAATCACGTGTTTAAAATCTTTCTTATCAATTTTGAAAATCGTTCGGAAGTCGAGCGCACAGTGGAAGTAAGAAAGGCGTAAAAAAAAAAATGGCTCAATTGATTTTACTTGGTTCAGAGCCTTTGTCGACTCCTACTCCAAGGCCCACGACCCTTCAGATCGTATCGTTAGAAAATCCACTAATTCTCTTCTGAAAAATCCTCAGATAGAGAAACCGAATACAAGATGAGGAAAATGTAACAATCCTATACTTTCTTGTGCAATTACAGAAATAAAATTAATAATAACAAGATCTCGTTACCAACATGTGATGATGGAGACAGGTTGAGCTCGAGTGTTGGTCAAGTTTCCGTTGCAGAGAGTGATTCTGGCGTCAGTTCGGTCATAGTACAACAATCGTAAGCGTTTGGAACAATAATATCTAGTGGAAATTGCATTGGGAAGAGTTGTTACAAGCTGCTGGTAGACATGCTCTATTATAGCCCATTGGGGGCGCTTCCATCGCTCTGGAGCGCCTTCATTGATGCTAATCTGATTTGAAAAAGCTGCAGTTTATCCTCTTCGGGGCGCCTCCAAGCAGTCCGGTGCACCTCCATCAGCTCCACACATTAACAGCCTAGCAACTCTGATCTGCGAGGCTTATTTAGGCCCTGAAGCACCTCCAGTCATTTCAGGCGCTTCCAGCGCTGAGGCGCCTCCATCACCCAGAGGCGCCTCCAGCGCCTTTGCGTTGAGGCGCCTCTAGCACTTCGAGGTGCCTCCAGCGCCTTTGCGCTGAGGTCACTCCATCACACCGAGGCGCCTCCAACGCTTAAGTATTGTTTATCCGAAGTTGATTTTTGCTTAACTCTTGCCACATGTATAAAATATAGCTGCAAAATAGAGTTAGCACATATTTATTAAATAAAATGAGATGCATGTACAAACTATATTTATGACTTAGATCTTGTCTTACCACTACTAGGATCTAATTAGAGTCTCAACTTAAAGTTTCACTTTAGACCTAAGTTGGACCGGCGCCTAAGTCCCTATTGGGGACTCATCCTCACTGGATTTGCTCTTTCAGTTTCTTACCTCACTTACCGATTGTCGAGCAACCTCATCGACATCTAATCTCTGATCTACCAGGTCTTCCTGTCGGAATCCTACATCTGGACTTCATCCAATCGTCTGATCCTCCCAGACCCGACTGGACTTCCTGCCAACTGTCTGGTCCTCTCTGATCCAGCTGGACTTCCTACCAGAATCGCACATCTGAACTTCAGCCTGGTGTCTGGTCCTCTAGATCCATCAAGTTAGTTAACCTACACACTTAGCTCAAAAGATTAGATAATAATATTCTAACTTTAACCTGTTGTCATATATCAAAACCTTGAGTTAGATTATTATTGCAAACTGCATCAACAATCTCTCCCTTTTTTATATAATGACAATCTGGGTTAAAGTTAGAAAAACCAAAAGTCCTTTCTGGTTAAGTAAATCAATAAAACATAAAACACAAAAGTTTTAGTTTTAGTTTATTTTATATTAAAGGGTTTTAAATTTGATTTTTTTTTAACTTAACCCTTTAGCCTCCTCTTTGGCATACATCAAAAATATAAACATTCATAGCATAAGCATAAGTATACTAGCAAATAAGCAAGAAAGACTTAACATAATTTTTTTTTAACAATTTAAACCTTGCTAAGCATTTAAAATATTTTATCAAGTTTTGTAAAGATTTTTCATAAGTTTTTCACAGATTTTTCACCCTTTTTCTTTTCAATAAACTTTAAAATATTGTAACTTTTTTTTTACAAATACTTAAGGAATTTTCAAAAAATTTCAAAAATATTTTTTAAGACATACAAGGAATTTATAAATATTTTGCATAGAATTTAAAAACCAATATAATTTTTTTAAAAATATTTTCATGAATTTCTAAAATATTTTAAAGAATTTTTAAAAATCATTCCACACACTTTAAAGGTATCTCCCCCATAATCTTACACCCCCTGGTTATCCTTGTTATAAGAAAATCTATTTGTATGTATTAGAGGTTATTTATTTATCAGTATAAGTAACACTTAGACCCAGTAAATTCATGCATAGATGGAATAGAATAAGTGAACATTGCAATTCCACAAGTACAAGTCAACCATCAAGTCAGGA
>JBBUKS010000113.1:5223250-5236914 GCA_038050645.1 Hedychium gardnerianum | reverse complement strand
ATTAGGAATTTAAATAGGATTAAGTTAATATAAACCCCAAAGTTAATTAAATCAAAAACCTAAGTTGAGATATAAATGCAAGTCACTGTTCACTCTCATCCTTCACTCAATTTCTCCCGAACCATCGTCGATCGCGAGTATGCCACCACCATTTTCTTCTCATCCCCGATCGATCGACACCGCCGTCGTCGATCGTCGATCACCCTCTGCCGACACCGGCATTGAGGCCTCCCATTTCCCCTCTTGACGAACGCCGACCAAGGTCACATATTTGGGCCAGCAGCAGCTCTTGCGCCCCGGCTAGCCGTCGTCTCTGCCCTAGTTACCGCTGATGCCTAGGGTGGATTAGTCGTCGGAAATCGAGGAGAACACTATGGTAATCAAAACTGATCTCCTTTCTCTTCTATTTCTCCTCTTTGGAGGAACCGTCGAGTAGCTCAAATATATCATCAGGATACTGTGTTCTTGGCTAGGTTGAGTTGGATCCGGTTGCTGACCAGCCACAATTCTAGATGAAATTGATCAGCTACTGTCGCTGTGAATTTGACCAACTTCTCCCTGTCGATCAGATCTTAGCTAGGTCAGATCCAGGATCGCCGAAAATTGGTAGCAGTCAAACGTAGGTAAGTGGAATTCTCCACTTTCTTTTATTCTTCTTGAAAATTGAAGTCGGGACATTCCTAGTTGATTATGTTGGTTACTGTCACAGCAACGCCCGTTAGTTTTTATTCGAATCCGGACACCTTGTCGCCAATTCCAGCCATCGCCGGTGACTGCTACTTGTCTGATTTCCACTAGTGAGGATCTGATCATCAAGGTTAAGTAAGTTTTAGTGATGGTTTGTGCTTTTGGATTTGATGTTATGGATGGAATGTTTGTAGTCGAGTTCAGATTGGGGTTAGATTTGATTATGTGATTATGGATTTGAATGAGTTGAGATTTAAGTTTGTGAAATTAAGATGTTCTTGCATCAACCTAAATTAGGTAGTTTGGTATGTGTTAAAGAAAGTAATGAAATGGAACTTAATTATGGTTTTTGGATACCATTTTGTTTTGATTTGAATGTGAAATTAAAGAGTTATGATGTTCATGCAACCTTGGTTGTTAGTTGTTAGATTTATTTACTTAAAAATTCATGGTTAGAAGAAATTGGGGATTAGTTATGATTGTATGATTATTGTAGCTATTGTTTTCGGCTACATTTGTAGTTAATATAAGGTGTGTTAAGACCGTGTTAGTTTAGTATCCAATGTCACCCTTAGAATTGATCTGAATTTCCTTAGAAAACTTGATTCTGAAACTAAAGATTTAAAACCTACAAAACAATTGGATTCTAACTCCAAATGTAGATTAATGATGGTTAGATAAAGGGATTGTGGATTTAAGATTTTTTGTAGGAATTTAATGATGAACTTAATTAGTTGAGTTCACATTGGGGTTAAAACTACCTAAATAACCTAAGATGATTATGCCTAATTTATTAAGGGTAAGGGATCTTTAAATGGAAACTCGATTCCAATCGGACCGATAATTAGTTGTTTAACTTGTATAATATTGTTAGCGAGTTTATAACTAGAATTAATCTGGTACTTATGTAGATTTTGTATTCCTATTTATAGGATCTGGATTTGAGACGAGACGACAGATCTGAGGATATTTAAGCTTATCTACATTTGAGGCGGGTACCTCTTTCGTTGTTTCCGTAGACACTTGATCTTTAGTGCATGACATTTAATTTAATATTAATTAAGTATCTTGACTTTGTTCTTATTTATCATGAGTTTGATACTTTATGCTTGACCTTGAAGATAAATCTATTTATGGTTGATACAGTCTCTCGTTTTGCTACTCATAAGGATTAGTAATCATTTCTGGATTTTTACGTATATTCACTTTTACAGAGATGTTTCAGATGTGTTTGTAGTGTTGACTTTTATAGATGATTTTATCGATGGTAT
This sequence comes from Hedychium gardnerianum, assembly GCA_038050645.1. Classification (NCBI taxonomy): domain Eukaryota; kingdom Viridiplantae; phylum Streptophyta; class Magnoliopsida; order Zingiberales; family Zingiberaceae; genus Hedychium; species Hedychium gardnerianum. The sequence continues at coordinate 5,234,956 of JBBUKS010000113.1, read as the reverse complement.
GTCGTATTTCTTTATGCTCATAATATCATCTCATTTGATTGCACGCTGATGACTAAGTAACCCTTGTGGGTGAGAGGGTCATTAGTCATATTTTCCCTGCACGCTCGGTCACTCGGGCTAGTGACGGCTGGAGTATGTGCAGTATCTCGGGTCGGGCTCACTCAACCACTCAGTGGTAGTGGTCGTATGGAGTGTATGCCAACAGAGATCTCTTATGATGTAGCTAGATAGCTACTTTGTTTATCCTGTCCACTCGTTCCACTGGAGAATAGTGGTTGTATGAAGTACGTACAGGAGTCACAGTCCTACCCATTCGATCACATTGATGTAATGATGCCTAGAGTGGTGAGTAGGAGTGACTATGCATTGCATATGCATTTGCATTATTATTGTGAATTTATACCGGTTGATCGTGTGATGACCTTGTGAGGAGATTTGATACTTTGGATGTACTATTGTTTGTTCTTTGTTGATTTATGCTATTTCTGTGATACTTCTGAGTATTATAGCACTGTTTTAGTTTCTATGTTGCTTTGAGATCATTACTTGGTATTTAGTGGATCGGACTAGTTTTTAATAATTTTGGTTATTACTGTTACTATGATCGGGTTAGTATTGTCCCATTCGAGACTGTACCCTTGTTTCCATATCTATTTCAGTCATGCACTATCTTTCTTTACCCGCTGAATTATTTGGACTCACCACCTGTACATTTGTTTTCTTCAGGTTATAATTGAGTTGCTGGAGATCTCGTCCACTTGTCCCACAGCACCGCGAGGGTGCTATTATCTTCCGCTACGTATTTTCTATTCTTCTTTCTTTCTGTTTTAGTTAGACTTATCGTTTGAGTTTTATTTCTGGACTATGTATTGTAATAAAAATTGACTTTCTGTTTGTCGATCATTGGACGTGGTTTTCTTTTCGGATTGTTACTTCGGATATTTTCCATGTTGTGAGTGTAAGTCGTGTGAGCTTATACTCTTATTGATGGTTTTATTTAAGCCGTGTGGGCTTGTAGTTAGTTGTCACCTCTCTAGTTGAGGGGTTTTGCTTTATATCTTACTTTGTTTAGTATTTTATTGATTATACTGCGTAGTTGTGCTATATTCATGTGAGGTATGTTATAGTGTGACTGTATTGTGTAAATGTATTCAGGATATTATCCGCCGTACATGGGAGGTGCTGTCCGATTTTCGTCAGATAAATATCTTCTCGGGGCGTGACATGGAGAGCTAGGAGATTTTTGGAAAGCTATGAATATTAGTAGGTAGATGTTTTGTATTAGATGTGGTTATTAGACTTGTACTTGTTTGATTGGATATTAGTATGAGATTTTGTATGATATTGTGTTGGATTAGATTTATATTTATTACATGGGATTTAGGTTAGATTTATATTAGTTGGATTGAATTTGTATGGTATTGTGTTTGATTGGATACTTGTTTGATATTGTGTTTATTGGTTGTATTGTGAAAATCATTATTTGTGATGGTATATTGATTGATATTGTATATGTAAACAGGGAAAATGAAAAAAGAGGAAGGTGCTATAAATTTTTTAAGTAAGTTAGCGATGTATATTTATATCCGTCGTTATTGATCATAAATAATAATAATAAATTCTATCCATTTTCACAATAATTAGTGACATATTTTAAATATTCATCGCTAAATAGTGATGAATATTTAAAATTTCGTCGCTAATGTTTGGATATTTTGTGTTTAGGGATTAGGATTGTAGCGACGGAACGATTAATTTCATCGCTAAAATCTTAATCCCTAACCCGGAATATCCAAACATTAGCGATGAAAATTTAAATATTCGTCGCTATTTAGCGACGGATATTTAAAATTTGTCGCTAATTATCGAACCCCTAAATCGGAAATAATTCTGAATTCGGCATGGATATTTAATTAGCAACGGACTTCTAAATATTCGTCGCTAGTGATTAAAGATGGAATCTAAACGTCCGTCACTACTTTACGACGGAAGTTTAAAGTCCGTTGTTAATCGACATTAGCGATCCATTATTGAGCGACAACATATATTTATCGTTAATCGATCACTAAATCTAATTAGTGATTGAATAATGATGAATATATCCATCGTTAATATATATATATATATATATTTGTAGTGTCACCTGATCGTTGTTGGTTGTTTAGGACTTAAGATGATGTCTAATTGTTGTTACGAGGTAAAAGGAGCACTTGACGAGGTTGAGTGTTGATCATGACGTCGCTTGTTGCAATTTCGCCACTAATTTTTTTATGTCAACTAGCTAGGCAGAAAATAAATTGAGTATTAAAATTTTAAAATAAAATATATATGTGACAAAAGTATATGATGATGTCGAACAAAAGTAGATCAAGATTCCTTCAAATAATTTTATCTCTTTTTTCTCATCATTATTAATTTCTTAAGTATTTTTTATGATTATATCTCTTTTTTCTCATCATTATTATTTTCTTAAGTATTTTTTCACATATTATATTCATATGAGATAATTTATCATGCTTTTGTTTTGCTATCATATTTATGGAATGAGAAATATTTATCATACTCTTTTTTTTGCTATCATGTTTATGGAATGAAAAATTACTATTAATTCGTATATTTATTGTAGAATATAAGGAGAAAAATAAAATAGACATAATAAATTATTACAAATTAATGTTAATATTTTTAATTAAAGTATCTTTTATTATTCAAAAGTTAAATTTTATTAGGATGAGATATTGGAAGAAATAAAAATTTCCTTTTTAAAATTATTATTAAATATGATCCCCAGGCTGCTCATTATTATTGAGATGAAGATAAATAAGAAAGCTCATGTGACAAGTGCCGCAACGAAGTCTACAGAGACGATGAAACTCGAGATTTGACCCTCGACCACTATAATTTTATTCCAAACATTTATCACTGAACCATGTCCTAAGTGTATTACGTGGTTTAATTTAGTGAATGCAAGCTAATGAGGTTATATGTGATTTAGTAATTTTTATCATCAATTGTAGCTACCAGATGAAATTCTGATCATAAAAAGAAATGCAAGTGTATTATTCAAATAGTTACTAATATATAAGCTAAATGATGGAGATAGAAATCTATGTTTATTATCCATATTATTATTCAAATAGTTGCTAAAATAAATTACTTGATCTCACATCTCACTAAAATATTTATTTTATTTTTAAATTAACTTTCGTATAATTCAATTATTAAGATAGATGTTTTAACAGCAACTAATGAAGATATTAAAAAATATTTTTAACATTAAAAATTAATTACCTTTTCGTTGGAATTGGTTCTACAATTGATTTAATGTAGAACCAATTAATTAATAAAATTACCTCTTGTCAAAATGTTACTGTAATTTTAAAAAAATAATAAACCATGATCTTATCTTATTTTTATCCCAAAATAACTTTGTTCTAGTATTATTAAAATAAATTTATCAACAACATGTTATTTTTTCGCATTGAATTGTTCTTTGAATTTAATACTGTTCTTATTTGGCTTTATCAGATTTGAGTAGCTTTATTTCTTTTCACATTATAGTATAATAGATTCTACCCGATCATGGAGCATAAGATTCTTCTTGAAGGCGATCACCTAATTGAAATAACTCTTCTGATAGAAAAAGTTTGGGCGGAAATCTTCCTCTATCTTGCCAAGAATAATATGATGTTTGAGGTATTTTGCTCAAACCCAATCACCTCACCTCAGGCGCTGACCACAAGCAGAAAACATCATAGAGATCATCTCAAAATATACACTAAAAAATGTTAAATAGAAGGATGTCTCTAGTAGTTCTTGGAATCATTATATACTTTCATATCTATAATTATGTTATTACCTAATCTACCCATAGCCTAGTATTTTAGATAATGATATGAATTAAAATATTCAGTTTCATTACTTAGAAATATGTAATTCTCTTATATTTCTTTTAAATATAATAGAGTTTTATTATTTTGCATTATATGATTATGGAATCTAGGATATAAGGAAAGCCAATAAATAAAAATGATTGAGACGTTTTTTTTTTTTTTCAGTTACTCTCCCGAATTCAATCGGAGGTGTGTCATGTCTTGTTTTCATATGCTGGTGATCTTCAAAATACTATTTTGAAACTTTGGAAAGGACCGTTAGAGAATATTGAAGCGGTTCAAAAGGCTCTCTTGATTCGTGCAAAGGCAAATTCACTAACTTAACTAAGTCAGTATATATTCGGCAAAGTAAGAGATTGAGGAGGCTAAGAAAGGGATGTCCAAGAAGATTACACCTACTAAAGAGAATTAACGAATTACAATTTTAGTTTTCAAATATTTCTTCCTATGTCATTTGAACTTATTCCATCGTTTATTTGCATGCTTTACCATTTACTAATGTTTCCCACGAGTAAAGATGCTTTCAGAAAAATCGAATGAATTCGAAAATTTAATTCGGTTAATTTGGAATTTTATTTTTTTTATAAAAGAAATCTTAGTTATATTTCGATTTATTCGATTTGATTTCAATTTTAAAATTCAAAAATCTATTAAACCGATTAAATAGAATCAATATTAGCCGATAGTTATATTGTAAGTAGTCGACTGATATACCCGAACTAGTGTTTAATTTAGCATGCATAGTTCTTCACATTGAAATGTTCCCGACTTAATTGATTCTATGGTCTACTTTTTATTTTAATAATCATTGAATTTAATACCGTTCTTGTAATTATTTGGATTGAGTAGCTTTAATTCTTACCACATTATAGGATAATGGACTCATCTTGATCATGGAGCATGAGATTCTTCTTGATAGGAATCAACCCAATTGAAAGAACTCTTACTGAGAAAGTTTGGATGGAAGTCCAAGAATAACGTGGTATTTGAGGTATTTTGTTCAAATCCAACATGATGCTGAGCACAAGGAGAAAACATCCCCAGAGATCATAATAAAATATACACTAAAAATACTAAATAGAAAGATGCCTCCTCTAGTATATGGAATCTTGATATACTTATGTACGGATCTATTATTATATTATTATCTATTCTTCCCATCTAACTTAACCTAGTGGTGAAGATAATGATATAAACTAAAAAATTTAGTTCCATTACTTACAGAAATATATAATTCTCTTACATTTTTTTAAATATAATATTTTTTTATTTAGTTTCTCGCAGGAGTTTAATTGGAGGTGGAAATGACTTTGAACTTGAATGGAAATGAACTAAGGTCCTAATCCATGGTATGTCTCGTTCTCATGCAAGGATAGCCCGAGAATATTGAAGATGCTCAAAAGGTTCTCTTGGTTCGTGCAAAGGTAAATTCACTAGTTTAATTAGGTCGGTATTCGGCAAAAAGGCTAAGGAGATATTCCAGACGTATTACGCCGATTAAAGAGAATTGACAAAGTGCAATTTTAGTTTTCAAATATTTTTTTATGTCATTAACTTATTCCATTATTTGTTTTTCATGCTTTACAATTTCATGTCGGTCAATATTAAAGAGAATTAATATTGTATAACTAATATTTTCCACATGGATGCTTTCAGTAATAACAGATTGAATTAATCTAATTTAAAAATTCAGTTCAGTTAATTTAAAATTTTAATTTTTTTTATGAATGAAATCTTGATTATTTTAATTTATTCGGTTAGATCTCGAATTTAAAATTTAAAAATCAATTAAACTAATTAAATAAAATCTATATCAGTTAGTCGAATTGATATATTTGAACTTGTGTTTAAAAGAAAAATCTCTAAATTCTAATTGACTTTCAATCGGTGTTGGTAGACTCGACTGTTTAATATCAATCAATTAATATGTAATATTAATAAGAAAAATTTAAATAATTTGATAACGGACTAAATTAATCTATTTTATATCAATTTGGTTTTTTCGATTTTAATGGTAAAGTTCGGTCGGGTTCAATATATTCAAAAAAAAATCATCTAATTCAATTTTGATTAATTTACTCGGTTCGATCGATTTGATTTTGAATCGATTGATCATCCTAGCCATAATTGCACAGAATATCATCAAAGCTGCAGTTAACAATTATAAATCCAAGAAAATTTGTAATTAGGTTAGTGAGAAAGACATTATTTTACCTTACAACTTCTTATTTTTTTGAAATATTTTTATACTATAAAAAAAATAATATATCTAGATGTACTAGTATTTATTGTTTTCTAGAAGTACTGTATTTATTTGTTTTGGAATATCATACTCGCAGCAAAAAGCCCCATGATTTATTCTTAAACTCAAACTTTATTTTTCTCAGCGCATTACTTTCTAAGCAACTAAAAAAACCTAGTTTGCTAGGTTTTGTGGAAGCAGTAAGTAGCATAGTTGAACTTTGTCTGTAATAAGTTATTGAAACAACTTTCAAGTAAGAGAATTTTTGAGCAATTTCTTGGTATTTAAAAGAAAGAAAAAAAAAATCTTAAACTAGTTACGTGTCCAATTTCTACAAAATGTATCATAACTAGGATCGAACCATGAATATCTGAGTAACAACTTAAATACCCTACACTGCACCATAAACCCAAGGATAATATATTATACCTTTAAGCCTTTGTTATATCTAATTACCACATCATCTATCAATATAATCAAGTTTAGATATATCATCTATTCGGTAAATTATGATTTTCATCATTTTAAAATTCTATCTTTTCTTTTTAAAAATAAATTGGCACCAGATATTAATCAATTAATTCAGAAGATGATTATTAAATTCATTATTAATCTTTCGATTGAAAAGAATATATATATATATAGGATTTTGATAATCTACACATCTTATCCTGTACAACTTATGCCGCCTGGAGAAACTCCTCTCGGACGGCGGTGCCCCGACGCGTCGCCGTGCGCCCGATTAGGGCCGGATCGTATGCCGACGAGCTCGTACAGACCGCGGTGAGTCGACCTAAACCTCTTTATCTTACTGATTTCTGGTTAAAAACTCTGTCTTGCCAAGCTAATGACCGCTTTTCTACCAACCCTTTGGGTTTATTTGATGAAAATTTCATTATAGTGGATTTTATTTCCATTGATCTACTCAATTGATGCTATTTTGATGAAAATATATGAGAAGATGATTTCTTTTTTGTGTATTTTTTTTCTTTTCTGGGGAATATACTTCTATGAGTCTATAAGATCGTTGTCATTAGCCAATAAATTTTATGATTCTGAACTGTAAGAAGCAATGAGTAAATGAATCACTATTTCTGCTTTGCACGTTGAATTTTTAATCAAATATAATGAGATTTTATTTCATGTGATGGAAGGGTTATATACCATCTGATTTATATGATAATTAGTGTCTCGTTTTTAAAAATTGGTACCAAGAGTCAATGACAGCGGAAACTAAAATCAAGACCAAAATTTTGTAGTTATAGTGATTGTTTTAGTTTGTACCATGAGTCGATGACAACACTGGAAACAAAAAGCACTTGACTTGCTCCAAACATGTAGATAATATGCTTGATCCACCTAGATAAAGCTATATCGATGTTGTGGTTCTCACTAAACATGTAATTGGACATTGGGTCTGATACTTTTTCATTATTATTGTCGATATATAGTTGGATCAGGTTGTATCATGTTAAGGCCTCTAGTTTCTTGACAGTGTTCCAAATATGGCCATATTAATATTTCTTTTCTTTATTATTTATTTGCCACATGGCCATATGACAATTTTTGTAGCAAAAAAAAATTAAGATGGCTAATAAAGATAACCATTTGTAAAGCCGTGTAGATCATCTCGATAAGAAAGAAAGAGAAGATGATTAACAAACAATGTAGATTGGTCAATGATTCATCACTATTATTTTGAAACAAAATAAGCAGATTTGTCTCTAGGACTTTTTACACTGTTTTTTTTGTTTTTTTGCTTTTCTATCATTTTTGTTGCCTTGCTTGGCGAACATTGTGTTGGTCTGTCTCTTTTTCTTTGCTTAGCCAATTGTTTGCTCATTTACTATTCTAGAAATCTATTGCTTCACCTGGACGTGGAATTCTTGCTATTGATGAATCGAATGCTACATGTGGAAAGAGGCTTGCTTCAATTGGTCTAGAGAATACAGAAGAAAATCGCCAAGCTTATAGGCAGCTTATGTTGACCACTCCGAGTCTAGGTGCATGTATATCTGGGGCTATTCTTTTTGAGGAAACACTATACCAATCAACCACAGATGAAAAAAAGTTCGTAGATTGCTTACTCCAAGAGAAAATCATGCCTGGTATTATCTGGATCTAGTAGTTCTATTACTGTTCAGAGTTATGAAAATTTATGTTGAAGTTTGCTCTTGTTTGTTCAATTGTCAAGGGTTTGGTCCCATTACCTGGATCCAACAATGAATCTTGGTGCCAAAGATTGGATGGATTGGCCTCAAGATGTGCTGAGTATTACAAACAAGGCGCACGTTTTGCCAAATGGTTCGTGTAGTTTTTTTACATCTTACTTGTTGGCTTTGTTGATATTGTACTTGATCCAATTATGTCGATATATATATCTTCTAATTACTCCATAAAAAATTACAAGAGAACAGTTGTCAGCATTCCTTCTGGACCTTCTGCTCCAGGTAAATGAGACAACCTTTGCTAGTATGCATGACTAAATTCTTCAGGCTGAAGCATCACACCATTTATTCTTGAACCATGGAAAATTTCGGCCTCAAATGCCAAAAACAACTAATTGATTATGGTTGTCAATTTGTTGAAATTTCATGTTTTTTCCTTTCCTTTTTAAATTTAACAAAAGTATTGTAGGAATGTTACCCTTTGCAGTAGATCCTTGATATGTATAATCACGGCTTAACCTTTTGCTCCAATATAGTTGTAAAGAAGATAGTGCATTAAGTCAAGCATGAAGTTTCCTTTGCATAAGCTAATATATCATGCTCTTCTATATGCCTTTCACAATTAATGCCACTTAGTCGATTCTATAATCTACATTTTATTTTGATAATCACTAAACTTAATGCTATTCTTGCAATTATTTAGTTTATCGGATTTGAGTAGCTTTAATTCTTACCACATTATAGGATAATGGATTTGTCCCGATTGTAGAGCCTGAGATTCTTCTGATGGGGATCACCCGATTGAAAGAACTCTTCAAGTGGCCGAGAAAGTTTGGACGGAAGTCTTCTTCTATTTGGTCGAGAACAATGTGGTGTTTGAGAGCATTTTGTTCAAACCCAGCATGGTCACCCCAGGTGCTGAGCACAAAGAGAAAGCATCCTCGGAGACCATCACAAAATATACATTGAAAATGCTAAATAGGAGGGTGCCTCTTGCAATTCCTGGAATCATGGTATGCTTACGTATCATCATTACATCATTCCCTACTCTTCTCGTCTAGCCTAGTGGTCTAAACAATGATATGAATTAAAATGATTGTGACATCTTTTTTTTTATTAAGTTTCTTTCTAGAGGTCAATCCGAGGTGGAAGCGACTTTGAACTTGAATACAATGAACAAAGGCCCTAACTCATGGCATGTCTCATTCTCGTATGCCCGTGCTCTTCAAAATATCGTTTTGAAAACTTGGCAAGTACGACCAGAGAACATCGGAGCTGCTCAAAAGGCTCTCTTGGTTCGTGCAAAGGCAAATTCACTAGCTCAACTAGATCGATATTCAGCAAAGGGGGAGACTGAGGAAGAGGCTAAGAGGGGGATGTTCCAGAATTGACAAAATACAATTTTAGTTTTCAAATATTTCTTTCTGTATTATATAAACTTATTCTATCATTTGTTTTCATGCTTTACAATTTTATATTGGTCGAATTAGTATTGTATGGCTAATCTTTTTCGACAAGCAAGGATGATTTCAAGATATTCTAATGTGTCATAATCCTACCCTTTGTGAGTTTTTTTTTTTTGTTTACTTTTGCTTTGCAAATGCAGTGTTTTGGCTTCCGGTTCAATGGCAAACTTATTTCCCTTAGTGAAGTTGCTACTTTAGTTTAACCTGTGTTCATAATTCCTTAGTTGGTTGTGCTTACTTCATTGCATCTTGTATAGTTAAATCCTTTATATCGATAATTTAGTATCGAGGGCGATATACCTTTAGTATTAGTAAGGTTCTGTAAAGGGTCCCCGAGTGAAGGTTCATTTATTGTTTTCTTGGACACAATCACTCATGTAAAGGGCTATAAATCTCTTTCGTAGAAGCATTTTTGACTATACTTTCACACGAAATCGGGCAAAAGCATTTGGCCTCTGCCTTCGATGCAATCAATTCTCTAGTCTATCCTCGCGACGAGTCATGACTCCATGGGGAAAGCTCAGTGCAAAAGTATCAAAAGCCAGATATTGAGTGTTGATCATGGTGTTACTGGGTAAAATTTATTTTGGTTCGTTTCAACTCAATTATAAAATAGTTTATGTGATTTTTAATTTATTTTAATTTAATTTCTCACAACATTTTTTAACAATATTTTTTTGGCAAAAAAGTGTAAAATGATCGGCTCATCCTTTCACTATATTTTATTCAAATACATTAAATACAAAATTATCCCTAACATATGAATATTAAAGTAAAATTATCCAAAAAAATATAAAATAATCTTTATTTTATAAAATTATGATAAATTTAAAAAAAAAATTATTTTTATAATTTACCTAAAAATATATACAAATATATAAAAGAATGTAATTTTTCAATGACACGTAAGTCCTAACATATATAAACTAGATTATTAATATAATTGAAGGACTATTTTTCTATATATCTAATAAGATGGGATTTAACTAAAAAATATTAAATGTAATCTAAATATTTTATTTGCGAATGAGTCTTATACTAGTTATATTTTTCTAGTTCAAATATTCGTCTTTTAGCTGCAATCGCAAAAATATATAGAAGTTAACAAATTTCTCAAATAAAAGTATTTTCTATAATAATTTTCTTTTGAAATCACAAAATAATTTTTAACAACAAATATATTAATAGTTTTTCAATTTTCATAAGAAAATATATCTTTACAACTTCATAATAGTAAAAATCAAGTTAATTCTTTATATCATAAAATAAACTTTAACAACAAAGTATCAATAGCTTTTTAATTTTCACAAAAAAAAGTATCATTATAATTTAAGGATAGTAAAAATCGAGTTAACTCTTTATATCACAAAAATAAACTTTAATAATAAGACATCAATTTATTAAAATATTCATTAAATATATTTAATTATTAAAAAAATTGTTTTTTATTTATTTAATTAGATAATTACATAAATACCCTCTAATTTGAAGGGAAATATTATCGAAAAATAATGTAAGAAATTAAATTGAAGTAAATTAAAATCACATCGACTTGAAATCTCAAAAATCAAAATAAATTTTACCCTATTTTACTTGTTGCAATTTCACCCTTAGTCCTCTTATGTCAACTAGCTAAGCAAGAGTATACGATGATGTCGAACAAAAGTAGATAAAATTCCTTTGGATAATTTTATTTCTTTTTTCTCATTATTATTATTTATTCCTTCCTTCAATTAAGTCATTACTGTTGGGTTTTATCGAGCCGCAAAACTGCTTTTGCGTGCGAAAACCTCGAAGCCTCATGACATGAAGAATCCGTGCGAAACAAAAATTGCTTGTACATGCTTTAAAAACTTTAGTTCTACACTAGATCTACGAGATAAGAACTTTACCCTCGGTGCGTGCCCTTCGCGTATCCCGCTCGTCCAAACGGCGTC
>JBBUKS010000113.1:5211026-5221233 GCA_038050645.1 Hedychium gardnerianum | reverse complement strand
GTTTAAGATCCAACCATACACATAAAGAATGTGCACTCAAGTAGTAAATCATTTATTTATCTAATAAATAATGCATACCATAATGCGATTGTCTTAGGACACCTCCCAAATATAACAATCCCCCTCTAACATCGAGTTTGATTCTACTATTTAGTATCAAAGCGGGTTGAGCTAATAGTACGCAAGGAAAATTTGGATAGGTGCATGTCTAGGTTGGGTAAGGATTACCCTACTTGGTGCATCTATTCAAGTTGAACTAGCTAAAGTTAACTCACCTCACTCTAAACCAGTTAGACCAAAGCGTTGTATTAAAGTTGATTTACCTTTAGATTCTTCAGTTGGTTTTGTCTTAGGAAGTGGTAGTTGTTCAGATCAAGAAGATCGTTGTGCCTCGCCACCACCTAGAAGCTAACTTAAGAAACTCTTGCTCAATTAGCCCAAAGCAAAACTTGAATCTAACGTAAGGTGAACTTTGTACTTTGAGTTAGAACAAACAAATCAAATCAATTAATAATACGAGCCTAGCCCAAGCCAAATCCAATCCTAACTACAACCATACCAAACCCAAACCAAACCAGTACACTATCCTACACCTTAATACAACTTGAACAAATTTGTGTTTGTAGGAAGGATTTAGTACAACCCGCCCTCCTCTTTTCAATGGCAACAATTTTGTGAGGACCAAATGGGGAGATAGAGGGAGGGGAGTTGATTAGCTCCAATCTCTTCTTGATGATGATTTGCAGCATAAACTTTGAAGCGCAATGCTAACACCTCGATTTACTTGGTATCTACCTCCTTGAGGTGATTAATCCAAGGGTCTGGCTCTCACGATCTCATCCACTATGAAATCACTCCTTCTTGGAAACAATCCGGAGGCGGAAAAAGACTCGTACAAACTCACAACCAAGAAATATAACAAGAATATAAGAAGAAAAAAATAATAATACAATAAACACTTTGCTATTGATCTCTTGTTGCTTGGAAAATGTCTTTTGATCTCTGAAAAGTGCAGCAACACTTCTCCTCCAAAGCTCAAAAACTGACATTTAGAATCGTGTTTCAATCCTTTGCGAAAACACTCTTTATCGCGCTGACCTAGGGTTCCCAATCCATTGTCACGTCAGATCCAACCGTTTAAACCTACAAAACAATTTTTTTTTTCAAATACCCAATCGATTGGTGAGCCATACCAATCGACACCAATTGATTGGTTAGCCTCTAATCGATTGCCCAATTGATTACGAGGCTCATTGTTCTCTTAAGAACTAGACTGAATCGATTGCCCCAATCGATTTACAAAACTTCTGTTCACTCGACAAATAGCTCCCAATCGATTACCCCAATCAATTTGAAATGCCACAATCGATTAGCCAATCGATTCCAACACTCACTGTGTACTCGTGAAAAGAGCCTAATCGATTATCCTAATCATTTAGGACATGCTGAATTGATTTGCCTAATCAATTCAGCACCCTACTGTACACTCACGATTCTAACATCTCCCAAATGATTAGGAAATTCCCTAATCGATTGGTAATGTCTGAATCGATTACCCAATCGATTCAGGCTCCTTATGTTCTTGCGACAACAGATTTAATCGATTGCCCAATTGATTTACACAAGGTTTAATCAATTACCCAACCCTGACTAACTTGATTTGAGTGTGGGGTTCCCTTGCCCAACATCCGGTCAACTTTGACTAGTTGGGACTTCTCGTTGCCTAACTTCTAGTCAACCTTGACCTGCCAAGGCTTCTTCACCAAGTGTACGGTCAACCTTTAACCCACTTGGACTTTTTATCTCGTGTCAAGTGTTCAGCTCCCAGCTGACCTAACTTGGACTTGACCTAGTTTCCAACTAGATTTGCCTAGTCCCTCTAGGATTTCTCTCACATGCCAAGTGTTCAGCTCCCAGCTGACCCACTTTGGACTTGACCTAGTTCCCAACTAGGTTTGCCTAGTCCCACTAGGACTTCAGTTGTGCCAAGTGTTTAACTCCTAGCTAACATACCTTAGACTTAACCTAGTTCCTAACTAGGTTTGCCTAGTCCCACTAGGACTTCAGTTGTGCCAAGTGTTTAGCTCCCAGCTAACCCACCTTGGACTTAGCCTAGTTCCCAACTAGGTTTTCCTAATCCCACTAGGACTTCACCTTGTGCCAAGTGTTTAGCTCCCATCTAACTCACCTTAGACTTCACCTAGTTCCCAACTAGGTTTGCCTAGTCCCACTAGGACTTTAGTCGTACTAAATGTTTAACTCTAAGCTAACCCACCTTAGACTTCACTTAGTTCCCAATTAGAACTTTGCTTTGCCTAGTCCCACTAGGACTTAACCATTTTCAAGTCTCTAGTAAACCCTTGACCTACTTGACTTCACTTAATATATTGATCAAACATCTAAACCCAAGCTCGAGCCTACCCTAGCTTGGTTAATCTGGTCAACCTAGTCTCGAGGACAATTGCACCAACAAATTTTGCTTATTGGAAGGGAACAATGGAATATTATCTCATGAATGAGATAGAAAACTATCTGATAGTAAAAACATGTTTTGAACTACTTATAGATGACAATGACAACCTAGTTGAATTCAACAACTGAACAAATGAAAACAAAAGAAAGGCTCAAGCCAATGCTAGAGTTACAACTACATCACAATGCGGGCTAACTCAGGACCAACTAAGTAAAGTTGGACCTTTCAGCAGTGCTAAGTGTAGGACCGAAAAGCACAATAGAGGGGGGAGGGTGAATATCATTCGTTTAAAAACTTCCTTTTATGAAAACAAATACAAAGATAGATACGTAGCGAAAAATAAAGCAAGACAAGAAGGGCTCGGGCGGTTTACTTGATTCATAGCCCAACGACTACTACTCCAAGGCCCACAATCCCTTGGACTGATTTCAAAGGGAAATCACTAAAATCTCCTCTTTGAAAAGCTTTCGGAGAAGGAGGAAGACATACAAAGATGAAGGTGATAGTAATAGACTACTATCCCTTTAATAATAAAAGTAAATAATTAAATGTTACCGACAACACTTGAATAGAGATTCGGCGTAGGTTGTCGGAGAGCCTCAGCGTAGTAGCAACAGGACTTACACAGACAAAGCAGCAGAAAATAGATGGATCGATGAGAGAATTGATGGTTAGCCTTGGACCTTGAGATTCTTTTTATAAGTTTTTCTACCGGTTGACCAAACCTTTTTCGATTAACCGATCTCCAGAATTTGCTTGACTTCACGTCCATGTTCACGATCTGCCCGGATTGTATCTTTCGGGAAATCAGCATTTATCGATTGATCGACTCCCTGTTTGGTCGACTAAACTTCCGAACTTCCTTTTGCTACTCTATTCGATCTTATTTGATCTTCGCTTATCAAATGTGTTTGGTCGACTGAACCTTGTTATTTCCTTTCTTTCTTGATTCGATCTTATCCCAATCTTATTCGGAAAATCCTATTGGTCGATCGAACTTTTGTTTCTTTCTTTGCTGGATTTGGATATGATCTGTGCTTATCCACTTGGATCGGTCGACTAAACCATCTTGTTCGATCAACTAAACCCTTCGATCAACTCGAAATTTGTTTCTTCTACAAAACACAGTTAGCATAATAGATATTAATAAAGGTTCTACTGGAAAACAAAGTTAGAAATAGATATTCATGCATGAAAGAGTCTGATAGTTAGGACTGTCTGATCTTGACTTAGAAACCTCTGTTGATTTTTTCAGTCGGATTAATGCCTAAGATTGTCCCGATTGGGATGCATCCTCACTGTCTTTCAAAATGGAAGACCTCTCCAGGACTTTTCTTACTTACCTTCCAAATATTTGGTCTAATCGACTTGTTTTGACTTCTTCTGCTGTTTAGTGTCTGATCGACCCATCAGGACTTTCCCTACTTAATGTCTGGTTCAATTGACTCATCAAGTCTTCTACCTGGTGTTTGGTCCTTATGATCCACTAAGACTCCTTTACCTAGTGTCTAGTCTTCCTGACACTAGGTTTTTTCGATGCCTAATGTTTGATCTTCTTGACCCATTAGGACTTTCCATGCTTAGTGTCCTGCACACTTAGCTCACATATTAAATACACAATGTCTAACTTTAAATCCTTTGTCATACATCAAAATATAAGTTTGATTATCGGTGTTGACTACAGCAACAATCTCATCATTTTTGATGTTTGGTAACAAAGTTTAAAGTTAGAGAAAAAATATACCTTTCTTGAACAATTTTTAACATCCAGAACTAAAACAGTTAAAGATCAAGATAACTTAAACTTAGAGAGAGTTTACAGTTAAAATATATCAATATTTTATAACTTTAACAACTTAATTTATAGTAAAAAAAATTGTAAGTAATAAGTTCATGTTTTAAGTTGAAAGTTCAATCAAACCTGATATAACTAACTCAAATCTAGGTTCTCAGCTAAGTATCAATTAACTCACTTTAAACTCATTTCTCAGTTAGATTTCTCTAAGCTCACTTTAAAGTCATCTCTCCCCCTTTGACACGTATCAAAATAGGGATCATTGCATAAAATTTATTTTAAATAACTTTGAAAACTTCTTTAATATAAAGATGCATTTTTCAAAGAATCAATTTCAAAGTTTTGTCTAAAGTAATCATAGGCATCCAATTTAAAATAAGTACATAAAAGATAAGCTAAACATGCATAATCCAAATAACCAAACAACATAAGTCAAATATAGCATAAACTTAAAGCATCAAGTGAAACTACAAGTGAAACTAAATAGTTAAACATAAGGTAAAGTCAAGATGTCTAGCAATCAAACTACAAAACATAGTCATAGTGAATAAAGATCTAGTCATATGATGGAGGAGGCTGCTGCTGACTCATGTGCCAAGCTCTGAGAAAGGCAAGCATGTCCTGCTGCTCCTTGCCAGTGTGTCTAATGATTCATTCATCTGCTAAAATCCCTCCTACATCTCCTGTCGAAGACTAGTGTATCGATCATCCGAGTCTAGAGGGGCTACGAGGGCTGGACCAAGTATACTATGGGTGCATTAGTGGGCTCTACAATTGGCTGAGCAACGGGCTCCTCATCCTCAGGATCCTCGTCATATGGAGCATGTGGATGACGGTCTTTGAATACTAAAGTTTGGCTTCCTGTTTCTATCCGAGCTAAGGACAACTGTCTAATATCTATCTTTTCAAAATGAATGGATATGGGTTTGACATTGCCTGTTGTTGTGTTGATGCCAAAGGAACCTAGTAATGATGTGATGACATGATAGTATGCCATGTGTGTAAGTACCCCAGGGATAGTTTTGATGTGATCAATCGAGTTAGGTTAGGTCCTGTGGTATTTTGATCCTTGTGTCTAAGTGTGCAGGAGCTTAGGAACATAAGAAGTCGAGCGGAAGACGTAGCGGACGAGAAGGATGATACGGGAAGCGAGTCGACGGGCTCGGTGCATTCAAGGGATGAGAAGTTGTGGAAGAGTACACCGGTGGAGCGAGAAGGACGCGATTCGAGGTACACAAGGAGAGAAGGATGCAGTCTGAGGGACGAGAAGTCGGGCAGAAAGCCTGCTTGAGGAGAAGGCCGGAGTTGGGTTCGGGTGAGCTCAACTTTGGATGGTTGGACAATCACCCAAGGCGACAAGAGAAGACCCGAAGCACCTCTGTGTCTTGGAGGCGCCTTGGAAGAAAAGGCGCGTGAGGGGCCTCGGTGCGATGGAAGCGCCTCAAGCGCCAACTGACGGGCGCCCCACCCGCAATTTGGATGAAGGCGCCTTAGACTAATGGAGGCGCCCCGAATCATCAAGATCATCGCTGAAGACTCGTTACAGCGGATCATAATTCAACCAAGGCGCCCTCAACTCTTGGAGGTGCTCCCAGTGCTGCTAGATCACCAATGGATCAATTTCGATCTATTGGAGGCGCCCCCAATCAATGGAGGCGCCCCCGTGACTGTCACGTCAGTAAAACAGTCACCTCAATCGGTTTGCTATAAATAGAGGCTGTGTGACCTCCTATTTTAGACAACAAACTTGTATTTCCAATTCCAATCTGTTTAGTCTTGTACGTCAACGCTGTAAAGAGGCTACTCCGCCTAAAGGAGCATTTTAGTGGAGCTTTTAACTGTCTTGGATTAACAACTTCCTTAGTTGTAACCAAGTAACCCCTTGCGCCTCTTTCCTTTTCATGTTTATTTATTTTTTTAATTAGTGTGTCCTTGCTTAAGTAAGAAGTAAGAGAATAGTATAATCTTTATTTGCAGGTTTGTCCAACCCCTCTAAACCGGTCAACCAGTTCTAACAATATGTTCGACCCTTTTAGTAAATGTGGGGGTTGATATCGTAATCGGGAGGTCTTGACCCAACCATGCCACGATTGGGGGAGGTTGAGCCCTGAAAAGGACGCAACGATATGATATGTGTTCGACCCTTGAGTGAAAGGGAGGATGATATCACAGTCGAGATCTTGACCTCGACTATGTCAAAGTCGAGGAAGTTTGGGCTCTTCAAAGGATGGAGTGATATGATATATGTTCAGCTCTTTTTGTAAAAGGGGAGATTGATATCGTAGCTGGGAGGTCTCGACCCCGACCATGCGACGGTCGGAGGAGGTTGAGCCCTGAAAAGGACGTGGTGATACAATATGTGCTTGACCCTTGGATGAAGGGGAGGTTGATATCGCAGTTGGGGATCTCAACCCCGATTATGTCCAAGTCAGGGAAGTTTAGGCCTTAAAAGGATGGGGCGATATGATATATGCTCGGCCCTTTTTGTAAAAGGGAAGGTTGATATCGTAGCCGGGAGGTGTCTCGACCCCGACCATGCCACGGTCCAGGGAGGTTGAGCCTTGAAAAGGATGCAGCGATACGATATGTGCTCGACCCTTGGGCAAATGGAAGGTTGATATCACAGCCGGAATCTCTACCCCGACTATGTCCAAGTCGGGGGAGTTTGGGTCCTTCAAAGGATGAGGCGATATGATATATGCTCGACCCTTTTGGTAAAGGGGAGGTTGATATCGTAGCTGGGAGGTCTTGACCCCGACCATGCCATGGTCGGGGGAGGTTGAGCCTTAAAAAAGATGTGGGCATACCTTTATTCTGAAAAAGATGTTCTCATATTGCCAAAAAAAAAATACAGAATCGCTCAAGGATAAATATGTTTTGAAGGATACTAAGAATGATAAGACTTTAAGTGGTTGGCGCTCCATGGTTGGTCAAGATCTTTGCCCCTTGAATCTTGTAAGTGATACGACCCTGAATCCAATTTACGAATGACTCGAAACGACCCTCCCCACAAGGGCAAATAGGAGGTAGCTATCTAGCTACGGGCTACGGGAGAAACTCTCTACCACGTATGACCTCGTGGGCAGCCAGGGTATAACAACCCAAATAGTAGCATGTCTATTACTAGCTCACACCCGTAGGGAGCCCTGATCGCTAGCACATGTATCCGTGATGCTACAACTAGCTCACACCAGAAGGGAGCCCTGATCGATAGCATATATATATCCATGATGCTACGACTAGCTCACACCCGAAGGGAGCCCTAGTTGGTGGCACACAAGCATCATCGATGCTACGACTAGCTCACACATGAAGGGAGCCTTGATCGCTAGCATACATGCATCATCGATGCTACAACTCGTTCACACCCGAAGAGAGCCCTGATCGCTAGCATACATGTATCATCGATACTACGACTAGCTCACACCCAAAGGGAGCCCTGATCGCTAGCATACATGCATCATCTATGCTACGACTAGGTTACACCCGAAGGGAGCCCTAATCGCAAGCATACATGCATCATCGATGCTACAACTCACTCAACCAACCTAATGGGAGACATAGTCGATAGCATACATGCATCACCGTGACGGTTGGTAGACCAGTAAATCTACCATCACATATGTCTATCTACACAAATGTACTCAGCTACCTTCATGAAGACATACTAATCATACTATACGCCACACACGTATATATAACAACAAATCAGATATGATAATTACTAATATGAAACAGTAACATTGGTATACTCCATACATGTGTCTACATCTATAACTACATGTTATAAATGAAACAAGAGCTAACAACTAAATATAACTACACGCCACACGCGTGTCTATCAACAACATGATTATAACATGATTCAAGGGAATACAACACCCACATGTATAACACTACATGACATGGACAATCTGAACTACATGTGAGCAAACACATGCCACACGTGTGTTAAACAACTACATGATTACCTAATCATAAGCATGATCCTATCGTGTACACCATACATGTACACACTACAGGTATGAAAAATAACGATACTGTATCGATATAAATCGAGCATCTCAAGGTACAAGCAACAAGTATCAAAACACATGTAACAATGTGAACAGAGTCAAGGTAAACACAAATACAGTAATTATGTAAAACATGTCATGCACCAGATCAATATCTTCTGAAAGAGTCAAGTAAGAAATACCCGCCTCAAAATAGGTCGTGATGAATAATCCTCAAGTCGAGGTACTCGTCCCAAATCAGTGTCCTGCATCATAGAAACTCAAATTAAATCAAGGTCTATCATAAATATTTAACTTAACCAAATCCTAAACCGTACAGGAAAACCCTAATTAGATCCTCCCAATCAAATTCATCAAGTAGTGGATTCAACCACACCTTCTTCAATCTGAATCCACATCTCAACTTACATATCCAATTCCAAATCACCAAATAGATTTACACTCAACTAATCACATGAAAGCCTATTAATTAGGCCTAATCATGAATCAACTTGATTAGACATCATTAACCCTAACATTAACTAAATTCAATCCATCCAACATCCAACTACACGATATATGAACATGAAGCTCTTTAAACATCACCATCCTATCAATTAGGTCTAATCAGATATCATTTACCTAGACTAAATCTATGAAATTCAATTTAGATATAAAATGAAACTATGCTAACAGGGTTATTCAGGTAAGAAGAGTTCATTAACTTAATAATTCCTCCATTATAAAAACCAATGCTTGACAATTACTAAGCCATCACGAACTCATAGTTGCTCTTGAACCTTTCTCTCATCTCATGCTTAGTGACCTTCATCAACTATTCATCTTTGAGAGCACATATCCAATCCTTCAATTAGTTTTACGAATGATTCTAGAGCATCTAGAGGTTTTAAGCTTCTAATACTATTCGGGGATGGAGAAAAACCCATGATCTTGAAGAATATAAGCTGATGGGAACCATTTGTTTAGATGACTTCCATGTCTGAGTTGAACGCAATGAAGTCATCACTCTTTAATTCTAACCCATGCTTTATGACCAAAGACATGCCAGCTTCTCAAAACTTGCATCATCTGTAAGTAGTTTACAAACTCCAGTTATATACGCTTAGCATAATGAAGGAATACTGGCACAGGCCCGTAATAAATCACAATCTTCAAGCAATACTTGAACACCATTGATAAATCTCCCCCATGCTTTAGAATTAAATAAATTTGTTACCTAATTTGTAAAATAGCAAGTGTTGTAATGAGATGCCTCTTTTGTGGTTCTAGATTAAGGTGATACCTTGCATCTGTTGAACCTAACCACTTCAGGTGACACAAGGAAAATCAAGCCATCCCAATAGTGAAATACGACACTGCACAAAGAAACTCTTCCAATACACGATCAACAAACTCATTTTGATCCCTCTGGTAGATAAGGAAAATGTTGGGCGGTTGAAGGAAATCTGGCCAATGGTGGCATCAGGACAGTAGCTGAGTAAATGGAGGCCTCCTCTAATCGGCTAAGAACTCCGATGGATAGAGATACAACCGGTGACGATGATGAGAAATCTCGTGAGGAAGAAGTGGCCGATGTCGGATTAGATCTAGGCTCGATGGGACGGACTTGGCATCGCAGAGGTGAACCACGACAGCTAACTAGGACTTGGGCGGCAGATGTGTGGCAGGCGACAAATGTGTGGCCGGAGGAGGACATATGGTGATCGGGAAAATGGAGTTCTGGAAAAGAGAGGGGAAATCGACATGGCTCTTTTGTTGTGGGTTGTGGTTAGTGTAAGGAATTCTAGGGCGCTAAACACGCAAATGCGCAGCGGAAAGCCCTAGATCCTTTCCACCGGATCCGTGTGAAGATAAAAGATTTACATATTCTAGGTTTTCTTCTAGATCTACACTAGATCTACATGATAGAGAATATACCTTTGA
>JBBUKS010000113.1:5193826-5204054 GCA_038050645.1 Hedychium gardnerianum | reverse complement strand
TCGTTATCGGGAAGGTTTTGCATCCATCAGAGATGCGAAGTGTAGGGTTTGGGTGCATGATCCGAAAAAAATTAAGATAAAATCAAAAATTATTGATTATATATTTATTAGATATGCATATAATTGAAGTACGTATCAAATTTTAGTATATGAGTCAAAAATATTGGATATACATAAGAATTCGATAATATAATCGAGAAATATCTTATTCTTCGAACATGTGTTTCCGTATAAGACTCGAGAGAAAGCGAGTTCCTCAAAACGGACATATGAAACACAAGAGGAAGAAGAAGATGATGAACAAGTTGAGGTTGAGCTCAAACGAAGCAAAAGAGCTCGGGTGAAAAAATCCCACGAAACATATTTTATCACTTTTGTGTTGGAAAGTGAGCCCCAAAGTTAATCAGAAACAATAAGCTCTTCTGATGGACCTCACTAAAAATAGGCAATTGCATCTGACATAGACTCTGCAAAATCACATTTGAAAACTTGTGGATCTTCCTCCGAGAAGTAAACCACTAGATTGCAAGTGGATCTTCAAGAAGAAAATGAAATCAAATAGCACAATTGATAAATACAAGGCTAGATTGGTAATTAAATGTTACTGACAACAAAAAAAAACCTTGATTACTTTGATACGTATTCTCTAATACCGAGAATAAGTTCCATTAGAGTATTATTAGCTATTGTAGCTCTATGAAATATGAAAATATATCAGATGGATGTAAAAATAACCTTTCTAAACGGGGATTTAGAAGAGAAAATCTATAAGGAACAACCTGAAGGGTTTTTTGTGCCAAAATAGAAAAATAAAGTTTGTAGATTAGTAAAGTCGTTATACAACTTGAAATAAACACAAAAGCAATGACATGAGAAATTTGACAATGTCATGAAGGAAAGTAGATTCAAGATCAATAAATGTGATAAATGTGTCTATATGAAAGCCATAGTGAATGACTACGTCATCTGGTGTCTTTAAGTAGATGATATACTTATCATTGAGAGCAATGATAAGATAATCAAATCCACAAGAGATATGTTGAATTCAAGATTTGACATAAAAGCCATGAGTCTAGCTGATGTGATTCTAAGAATCAAAATTCTTAAAATAGTAAAAGGATTTATTCTTAGTCAGTCTTATTACGTGGACAAAATTCTTGAGAAATTTACGAAGAGTGATGTTGCGTTGGCACTGACGCCAGTAGATATTAGTCAACATCTATCGAAGAATTGAGGAGAAAGTATCTCTTAGATAGAATACTCTCGAGTGATTAGAAGTCTGTTGTACCTGATGAGTTGTACATGACCAGACTTAACCTACGTAGTAAGTAAACTAAGTAGATACATGAGTAATTCCGGTGTTGAGCACTGGAAAGGGATAACAAGAATACTAAGGTACTTGAGCTATACTCGTGAATATGGACTGTACTATATAAGATATCCTGTTGTGATCAAAGGATACAGCGATGCTAGTTGGATATCAGATATTAAAGACTTAAAGTCTATAAGTGGATATGTATTCATTTTGGGAGGTACATCCATTTCTTAAATATCTTCTAAGCAAACTATAATAATCAGATCCACGATGAAATCTGAGTTTGTAGCTATTGGCAAATATGATGAAGAGGCTGAATGCCTACAACAATTCTTAGCAGATATTCTTAAATGACAAAAACTTGTGCCGACAATTTACCTACATTGTGACAGTCAATCAACAAATGGTCGAGCACAGAGCTATCTATATAATGATAAGTCTAGACATATACGTCATCGACATAATACCATTAGATAAATACTCTCAACGGGAGTTATCACTGTTGACTATGTGAAGTCAAAGGATAACCTAGCAGATCCGCTAACTAAAGGGTTAAATCGAGAGTTAGTTGCAAGCTCATCACAAAGGATGGGCTTGATGTTGATGAGAAATGTTGGTGCAAAGAAAACTCAATATATGCAGACTAGAAATCTCAAGAACTAGATTCAAAGGGACAACCTATCTGCACCGACAAAATTGCTCATTATAGGGGAATGACCCAATGGATCAGTGAAGGATGAAGGTAAAGCACACGACTTTTAATGATCTTGTAGAGTAATGTGAAATAGTCTTAAGAGATTACCTATGTGAGAAAAAAGTGGGGTAACTTCGAAGAAAATTGGAAGCACAATTCTTAGAATTTCTCATGGAATCAGGCGTGTTCATGGCCAAGAACGAACACACTCATGAGAACTAAGTTGTATCAGAGAGAGTCCTTGGTGAGATATGTTAATGCTTATACAGACAATAGAATAGTTCAAAGACATTATGTCTACTGTCAGCCAGTAAGCAAATATACCTTCACAAGGAAAAGTTCAAAGGATAAAACATACATGTCCTATACTAGACTCAACTGTTGAATGCTATCACATACTATGTTTCCATTCATGTGAGAGATTGTTGGAAATTAATGGAAACAAGAGAGGTGAAAGACTCCATTGTGAATGAGTTTTAGTCCCATATTAGGGAGTTCATGGTTTTATTATTGGTTTATA
Source organism: Hedychium gardnerianum (assembly GCA_038050645.1). NCBI lineage: Eukaryota > Viridiplantae > Streptophyta > Magnoliopsida > Zingiberales > Zingiberaceae > Hedychium > Hedychium gardnerianum. The sequence continues at coordinate 5,201,525 of JBBUKS010000113.1, read as the reverse complement.
TTGTACCACATGCATTGATGGTGTGAATAAATGCATAAGAAGAGACTCTCTCTCACTCGTGGGTGTGCAAGGGGTTGTAAATTCAGGGTTCGGATTGTACTAAACCTAGTTGACTTGTATGCGAGCACGACTTACGCGTGTCGAATGCTGGATCAGTCGGTCGACAAATCCACTCGTGATAGCCTTCAGGTACATTCTCAGTTCGCTGTGATCCACCAGTGCTTGATGAAAATCAACATTGCGTGCCCTCGCATATACAAATAATACAATTTAATTAAGGATCTTGATTCCTAAATGCTTTAGATTTAAATCATTGAAAACATAAAATAAACTATGCCGAATAAATAACATTTGAGAGAAAGATTCATTACCTATTTTAAATATCTAAGTTTTAAATTTTCAAAAACTATATAGTGGTTAGTTTTGTTTCATTCAAAAATTAAAAAGTTTAATATTTTTCAAAGTTTCAAAAACTCATTAATAATATTAATTAGTAAGTATCAAAATATCATTATAGATCTTATTAAACTTATGATAAATTTTATCAAATTTAAAAATTTATTACTCTTCATTTATATTGTTGAATTCAAATTTAAACGGGGTATATAAATACATTAAAAAAGCTGGTAGGAGTATATTAGTTTTAATTTAAAGTAATTCGGAATTTTCTAAATCCATCAGTTAATTTTGTCTGAAACTAATTAAGAAACTTAAAATTTTTTGAATCACTTCTAACTAAAATTAATATACTCTTACAAATCTTTTTAATGTATCTACACCTTCATATTTAAATTTGACAATGTAAATTGAGAATAATAAATTTTTGAATGGATAGAGTGAAAGTTTAAACGTGGAAAAAATGTATAATGGAAAATCACTATATATTTTTGAAAATTTAAATACGTGAATTGAGTAATTTTTTTTTTGAGGTGATCGATCTGACTTCACGAATTTTTTTTATCGATAATCAAGATAAATCAAAAAATATAAATAGATCATAATGGACGATCTAGTATCACAAATAATTTAAACTCACGAAATGTAAGATACCATGAGTTGAATTCGAACGGTCTATATTTAGGGAGTCTAACTCAACACTTACCATGGCATCGTAATACGAAAACATGAATTGAGTAATGCTTAATCATATACACACGTGATTAAATAAAATATCACATTGTTATATCTAAAAATAATTTGAGAAAAAAAATATTTTTTTAATTGACACTAAATATTTAACTTACGTCGATTAATCATAAAATGATCGATTCGATCCTATAAATTTTTTTCGATCCTATACAATTTTTCCGCCAATCAAGATATAATTATGTGGGGATGACGAGTGGAGTGCGACCCTCCTAATTTTTTTTAAAAATTAATACATTGAAAAGAATTTTTTTTAAAAAAGTCTAGTTATAAATTTAAAATTTTGTTGGACTTTTTTGTGAAAAGTCTAATTAAAAAACACCAACCAAACCTTTTTCTTCTTTCCCGTGTTTTCTTCTTCCTCTCCTAATCCCTTTTTTATTCTCTCCCTAATCATAATTCTTGCCCTCAAAATCCTCGGCCACACGTCATAGCCACTGCCGCCCATGTTGTTGTTGCCGCATGCTATTGTTGCCAGCGTCGCCGTCGTTTGCTGCCAACATCGCCATCGTTGCTTTGTCGACTCTCCACAACAAACACCTTTCGATTGAAGTGAAATTTTCTTAATTACTTGATCTCTTTCAAACGGATTACCTTTCGTGCATGATTAAACAAAGGATTTAAGTGTTGAAAAAACATATGATATTAATTTTTTAGATATGGGTGTTTTTGTTTGGAAGTCAAGTATATCAAGTGTTTACATATATTGATATATATTGATATGAAGATTGACAATCATTCGAAAGTTTGATCAATTAAATCACATCATTTATTGCATGGACAGAGACTCATCATGATCATGTTAGGATATCAATAACACATGAACATCTTAGAATAACCATATGCATATGGAAGAAATTGTCTTTAGGATAAGAATTAAAGTCGGATAGTTATATGATCATGTTAGGATATCAACAATACATGAATATCTTATAATAACCACATGCATATGGAAGAAATTGTCTTTAGGATAAAAATTAAAGTTGGATGATTATATGATTAGAAAAGTATGTCTTTATAATGTAAACATTTGACTTAGTATCTCTATCAATATATAAAAAAATAAAGGATCATTAACTCTCAAGTTGATTCTATCAATTTTGTTTGCTATTTGTTTCTGAATTGTTGAGAAAAAATAGTCATTAAATTAGGTGATTATGTTTATAAAATATTATGTTAATGATAAATTAGGTGAAATAGTAATTTTGAGGTATTTTTAGAAAATATGAGATGAACCTACTTAAATAGGGCATCTCGCCCTCCACCATCTCTTCCTCCACCTCCTCCACCACCTCCTGATGCCAACTCGAATGAGTATCCTAGTGATCTTGGGCTAAGAAAGAACATCCTCATGTATAATGTAAGTGAAAGGGAGATTGTTCGATGTTACTATTTGCAAAAGGTACGTTTTAGCCTAAGAATCATGAATTTCCTTGGCGTTCTTGTCCAAAGGAGAAACGAAGATTTCGAATTATATGGTTTAGTAATCAACCTAATTGGATAGAGTACATCATTGCAAAAGACGTGGCTCTTCTGTCTTTATTGCTATTTATTCAAAGCTGATCATGGTGGTCAAAGTGGTAGTGATTCTTTTGTTATTGAGAGATTTAAAAATTAGAGAAAGAAAGAAAAATTTCATGAATATGTTGGAAATCAGAGCAGCATTCACAACAAGTGTATGATGATGGCTTATAACTCAATGAATCAAAAACAATATATTAAAACTTATTTCGTCAATCAGTCTAATAAGGTACCTACAGATTATCGTGTTCGTTTGACAACATCAATTGATTGTAAAATTTATTGTGCGTCAAGAATTACCATTTAGTGGTCATGATGAATCCACAGACTTACTCAATCATTGTAATTTTCTTGAACTGTTAAGATTTCTTACTTATCATAATGAAAATTATCAATAGAGTTGCATTGAACAATGCTCCCTCAAACCTCAAATTGATATCGCCTAATATTCAACAAGATATTATCAGATTCATTGCTTATTTAACCACTATTTCTATTATTGGAGATCTTGGTGATGAATTATTTATTATATTGGTTGATGAGGATCGTATCTGTTAAAGTATAAATGACAGTTGCTTTACGATTTGTAGATGAAAAAGAAAATATTGTTAAACACTTTCTAGGCATTGTTCATGTAAGCGACACTACTATGTTATTACTTAAGACTGCTATTCATTTTTTGTTGTTCCAACATGGGTTATTTATATCTAATTTATGGGGGCAAGGATACGATGGAGCTAGTAATATGAGAGAAAAATTCAATGACTTAAAAAACTTAATTATGATGGAGAGCAAGTCTGTTTATTATATTCATTTTTTTCTTGTCAACTGCAAGTGACACTTGTAGCTGTTGCTAAAAATCACATGAGGATTTCTATTTTTTTTGATATGGTTGCACAGTTGAATAATATTGTTGGAGCGTCATGCAAGCGAAGAGACATACTTCGTGAGAAATAATTTTAAAAAATTATTAAAGAAATTTGCAATGGTGATATCTTCACTGGACGTATGAATCAAGAAAAGACATTAAAAAAAGCTAGGAGTACACATTAGAGTTCACATTAGTTTGATATGCTTATATCCTTCAATTATTTATGTCCTTTTAATGGTTGAAGAGGAGGGAAAAGATCATAAGCAAAGGACAAAATCAAATAATCTATTGGAATTGATGGGATATATGAATTCATATTTCATATGCACTTAATAAATAATATATTGGGAGACACAAATGATTTGTCACAAGCTTTGTAAAGAAAAGATCAAAAAAATCGTAAATGCCATGATTATTGTAAAATCAAACAAACATCAATTGCAAACCATGAGAGATGATGGTTGGAATTTGTTACTGAATGAAGTTTCTTTATTTTGTGGAGATACTCTTCTCATACATGGAAAACTTGTTTGTCTTTCATGGGAAATCATGATAAAATATTGAAGGAAGGATAAATCTTCATCTTTATCATATTGAAACATTTTATGCCCCACGGGATGAGCTGATGGCTAGTGCATGAGGTATTATCATCATGAGGTCTGGGGGTCAAATCCTGGCTAGTAGCCAGGTGCCTGCCCTCCCTTATGCAGTAGTCACTGTTCGGGTTAGCTAGACTAGTCCCCGTGATTTACCTACTCCGTGTTGGTCCTGAGACGGGCTGGCGAGGGCGTTGGGGGCGAGTGTTTCGCCTTTTGCCACCATATTGAAACATTTTATGAAGTGATAGATTTGCAACTTCAAGAGTTGAATAGTCGCTTTAACTAGGCGAACACAGAATTGTTATTATGTATGATTTGTCTTGATCCATCAAATTCATTCTCTACTTATATAAAAGAAAATTGATTCAATTTGCTCAGTTTTATCCATTCGATTTCTCCATGATAGAGTTAATATATTTTGATCACCAACTTGATAACTTTATTTTGACATGCGAAGTAGCAATCATTCTCTAAGGTTGCGAAAATTAGCAAGCTTAAAATAATGGTTCAATTTAAGAAACATCGACTATATCCTTTGGTATATTTACTTTTGAAGTTAACATTATTATTATCCATTGTAACTACAACTATAGAGAAAATATTTCCAGCAATGAAAATAATCAAAACCTCACTTCGAAATCAGTTGGGAAATGATATGGTAAATGATTATTTGATATCATATATTGAGTGAGATGTATTTGATATCGTTGATAATGAAATTATTATTCAAGCAACATGAAATTTTAGAAAGTCTTATTGTAAAAATATATAAAATTAATATATAACTTTTATTATATATTTTATGTTATATTTTTTTTTTTAATTTATTGAATTCGCTTTTAGATTGAAAATTCTGACTACGTTATTCTCGCTCATTACTAAAGTAAATTAAAAAATATTTATAAAAGATGATCTATCAATTTAATATTTTTAAATTAATTATTTACTAAAAAATTATTTATTAATTCATCCAAATTAGGATTATCGTAGATGTTTGAAAATTGAAAATATTTGAGAAAAAGAATATTGAAGGATAGAAAAGTTTAATTAAATGAAAAGATGTCTGAAAATTGAAAATATTTGAGAAAAAGAATATTGAAGAGTAAAAGAGTTTAATTAAATGAAAAGAAACAGTACGATAGCACTCTGATGTGGCTTGTGAGTACTTGAACAAGTGTCGATCAGTAAACACGAACAGATTTATGTGTCAGTGGGAACATCACATGCTGCATGATTTATTTTTATTTTTAATCCAATCGTCCGTGAAGTACACCAGATGAATTCAGAATTCTGATGAACGGCCCAATGTCATGAATAGTTTGGACACCCACCTGCTTGCCTGATTACAATTGCGACAGGAGGAATCTTTCATGTTGTCACCTCTATTATTGTAATCCATGCACTGTCTGCCATAGAGCTCACATGAACATCGTGATTAGGGCTAAGCACTTACCTTTCCCAGTGATCCATGCATACTTAACACCATATCACCATTATTTTTAGCTTAATCACCTTTGCATTTTTTTTAGCTTAAAATATACGACAGCTAACTATACATGGTTTTGTGGTTTTCAAAATGCAATTATAAAATTTAAAAAATTTTATTCTATTTTATTTTTTTGAAAATTATTCAAATAATATTATTTCAGACTAACATCATTCTATTTTAGGAAAAAATAAAAAAGATGTCTGTTTTTTTTATTGTGGCAAAAGGCGAAACGCTCGCCCGTGATGTCTGTTTTTTTATTGAAATTATTTTAGGACGTTTCTTTAATGTTTATCCAAAGAGTATCTTATTTGGTCACTCATCAACCACGTACAAAAAGTTGAAAGAGCACCTTTTTTTTTATTGAATCATTAAAATGATATCCTATATTAATTTTTTATTAAAAGAACATCCCACCTCTGGTAAAATAATATAATTATTCTCGGTAACATCTTATTCTTATTCTTATTTCTCATATTTTTTCCTCACTTAAATTAACATATGGTAGCAATTACGAATCCGTAGCTGTTAGACATTTATAATAGCTATAGTTTCGTAACTGCTATAATTAAGTTGTCACATAGTTATAGTAGCTACAGTTCAATAGCTGCTATATAGTTATAATAACTATGAGTTCGTAGTTGTTATAATATGAAAATCTCGTAACAAGTTGTAGATCTCTAAACGAGTTTTAATTTGATATATTGTGTATCTCATGGTTCAATCTAAATAAAAAATTATGATCTCTCAAAATTTAAAATTTAATATTCACATTATAACAACAAATGTTTTATAATTGTTACAATTGTATAGTAACTACGAAACTATAGCTGCTATAACTATGTAATAACTATAAAATTATAGTTGCTACTACTGCACGGTAACTTAGTTGTAACAGTTACAAAATCATGCTGCTACACAATTATAATAGGTACAAAACTCTAACTGCTACAACGTGAATATTAAATCATAAATTTTGAGAGATCATAATTTTTGACGCACAATATATCAAATTAAAGTCTGTTCAGATATTTATAACTTATTATGGGGCAAAATTCGTAACAACTAGGTTTCAAATTCAAAAAATATTGTTTAAATCCTTTTTAGAGGGTTTAAATAACTTTAATCTTAATTTTTTTCGTATTGTAACAGTTATAAAATCGTAGCTATTATAATTGTGTGACAACTCAGTTATAACAACTATATGAAATCATAGCTACTATAATTGTGTAACAACTACGAGTTCATAGTTGTCATAATATGCCCAGGCGAGAGAAAAAATAGGAGAAATATAATAATGAGAATAAATTGTTACTATATAATGGAGGATGGTTGAATAATTATACATAAGGGTTAAATACTTTTTTAATAAAAAATCAAAATAAGATGTCATCGTGATGATTTTTCAAAAACAAGATGTTTGTTTTTGTTTTTTTTTAATTTTTGCCTTTATAAGTTATATAGTTATCCATAAATTTATTGATCAATTGATTTTTTTTTAGTAAAAAATGATTATATTCATCCTAGATGTTTTTATATTAAAAATTTATTTTTTCAAAGATATGCATCCATTAGGAATTAATTTTTACTCCATTATAAAAAAATTTATTACTTACTAATCAACTGAATTCTACTCTGTTAGGAATTTCAGATTGTATTTAACTAAGTTAAAATTATATGAATAACAATATTTAATATGATTTTTAGAAAATAAATCTATTGATTTTTAGAAAAAAGAAAATAGATTTGGATGCCTGTACTTTGGGGAGGCGAGGGCACCATCTCACTGCTGGTTCCTTCGCAGCAAAGGAATTTATACTTTTGCCCCTCCCCCAAAAAGCGATTCATTAATGTTTCCTCCTCGATCTGATAAATTTAATTGTAGATGTTGAAAATGAAATAATTAAATTTGTCATTTGCGTAAAAAATATATATAAAAATCTCTTTTTATAATTATATTCAAACAATTTGAATTTTAAAGATAAATTTGAAAGCCGTTTTAATTATCATTTTTGTTAAAAAAGACACTTTTAAATATTAAATTAAAATAATACCGTAATATATTTCTCAATCCAA
>JBBUKS010000113.1:5163356-5193253 GCA_038050645.1 Hedychium gardnerianum | reverse complement strand
TATGGGGCTTGTCATGATTAGAGTATATACTCTTCATCGAAGAAATACTGGAGTCATGATACTAGTTATTCTATACTTATCCGTCAAAAACGGACAGTACTCCCCTTGTGACAATCACATATTTTGGTTACACAATCACACAGTTGATAAAAATATCACCACCACGTAAATATATCCACAACTAACTACACAACAACATCCGTAAGAAAAGAGATATAGGATACGAGCCTTCACGGCTTAAAACCATCCACAACAATATAAGCCTACACGACTTACACACAAAAATAATAAATGTCCAAGGTAACAAATCCAAACAAAGTCAGATATCCAACGATCAAAACAATCTTATTACAATACATGTCCGGAAAACCCAAATGTTAAATCCAAACGAAAGAAGTAAATGCGCATACGAAGCGGAAGAAGTAAAACACTCTCTAGGTGCTGTGGGACAGGATTTCCATGTGACTCATGTAGTGTCTAACTACTACTTGAAGAAAATAAAACATACAGGTGGTGGGTCCAAATAACTCAGTGGGTAAAAGTGTATAGTGCATGACTAATATATAAAAGGAAACAAAGATATATAGTCTCGAATAACAAAGTATTAACCCGAACAAAGGTACAGTCATAATAAGAATTACTTAAATCAAATCTGATCCACTAGGTATGGAGTAGTGATCGGAAACAATACAGAATCTGAAACAGTACTACTCATTACTCAGGTGCATCATAAAAATAACATAAATACTCTACATGAAAACAAATCACAACCGAATGTATCATATCACTGGATAAGAACAACATACATCCAAGCGTGCACATACCCACAATAAAATGCACATGTAAGTGTAAATACATATGCAATGCAATGTCACTCCGACTCACCACTCTAGCCATCACGACATCTGTGTGATCGAATGGGTAGGGCCGTGACAACTGTACGCACTCCATACAACCACTACTCTCAAGTGGAATGAGTGGACATGATGTAAAGTAGCTATTTAGTTACATCATAAGAGATCCCTGTCAGCATACACTTCATACAACCACTATCCATGAGTGGTTAAGTGAGCACGACCCGAGATACTGCACACACTCCAACCATCACTTCCCCGAGTGATCGAGCGGGCAGAAAATATGACTGACGACTCTCATCCACAAGGGAGACAGTCATCAGCATGCATAAAAAATAAAATGCTATTATGAGCAAGGTGCAAATAAATCATATCACAGATCTAGTCAACTCCAAACAATAATATCTCAAGCATATCTGAAAACAAATAACCGTAGTAATAAAAATACATAAAAGCTAACAGATGACTACTAAACCACATGAGTAGCAAATCAAGAGATTGTATTGACATTAAGAAGATTTATCTCTAAGGTCAAACACCAATTATCAAACTCAAGTTAAACAGATTAGAGTCAAGATCCCTAATTTCTTATCAAGATATAAGTCATGCACTAAGGTCAATAAACTAAGGAAACAAAGTAAGAAGTACTCGTCTCAAATGTAGAAAATTCGAAATATCTTCAGATTCGTCGCTTTGTCTCAAATCCAGATCCTATATAGAAGTATACAAAATCAACTTAATTGTTAAAGCAATACTAGAAATAAACATACTAACTATATCCTATAGCTTTAATCATCTAAATAAATGATTTGATTAGAACCAATCTAGGTTTAGAGATTAGCTACTCCAATTCAATTAGCACATCCCCTAAACTCACATATCACCTATCCCCAATCCATTAACCACATGCAACCCTAGCAAATCTAATTCCAAACATCACAACTCATATTTAGGCAACAACACACTACTATTAACCCAACACCCCAATCCAACCACCAATTGCAAGGTAAAACTACTCCTCATCACAATTAGAATAACCAGTCCATACCAACAGAACCGAGTCACGGACAGATCAAACATGGCCGGAACAACAACATATATTTCCATACATACCAAAACTAGATTCATCATCCACTTTAACAACAATAATCAATCCATACATAAATTCATATTTCAAACACATAAACTATAACACAAAATTCCTGAATTCCCAACTCCACTTACCTTTCGTGATGAAGCTGCCGATCCTACAAGGTGGCCGGAGTTGATATGATCCAAGGAAACAATAGTTAGATCCACGCTTACCACATCATAAGTACACAAATCCAAACCCTTACCTCCGCTGGTGGGTTGCCGGTATTGCCAAAGTGATTAGAACAACTCCTACCAGCCTATCGGAATGGTGATTGTATCAACACCGGCCAGCCAAACAGGGAGAGCATATTGTGGTGGTCCGCTGGAATGGAGTCTGAGGGTGGCCGGGAAGCAATGACTGATGGCTGGGTCTGGTAGAGTTGAAAAGTGGAATCTCAGCGGCGATCAACTCCAATTGGAGTTGTGGCTGGCCGGCAACCGAATCCGACCTAGACCTGGCCGAAGAACAAAATCATGGTGAAGAATTAGGGCTAACCGGAGGTTCCTCCAAAGAGGAGAAGAGGGGGAGAAGAAGGATAAGCTTCAATACCCCGGTGCTCTCCTCGATCTCAGGCGACTGATCCACCCTAGGCAGCAGCGGTGGCTAGGGCAGAGGCGGCGACTTGGCCTGGGAGCTAGAGCTACGACTGGCCTAGCCTAGCCTAGCGATAACGATCGGCGATCGACAGGGATGAGAGGCTCGGCCTGACCGCTGGTGTCGGCAGAGAGATCAGCGATGGGGAGGCGGCAGTGTCGAGCGAGATCGAGGAAGAAAGCGACATTGAGTGGTTTGGAAGAGAAAAAGTCGAGTGAGGTTTTTAATAGGGCTCAAGGTTTTGTAATTAAATCTTAGATTAATTAATTTTATCAACTCCCAGCTTAAATAAAAATAACCTTAAATAATCCGTATGAATTCGGTTTAATCTCCGAAAAATTTCCAAAAATTTCATCATTTCATATTTTTAAGGCTGAATTTTTTATTTGCCATATCTTATGAATGTGAAAAGCTCAAGTTATTAGAAGAGAAACCAATCTATTTATATCTTTATTCTTCGAATCAATCTTCATGTTTTTTTTATACTCTTGTGTACTGGGATCAAAGCGAAACAGATGCCATTGTTAGATTTGTGACTTTGTCGATTATTGATGATATGATATACGGGGCTATGATATTCGAAACAAACACTCCTTTGTGAATGCCATAACTTCTTTTAGTTTTCGATACAAAACTTAAGATCAGAACTGTGATGATGTTTCTTGCGTGCGTTAGGATGTTACATCGCAACTCATGGCTGATGGTGTATCGAAAGAGACAATCTTGATGAACTTCTGATCGAGGGTAAGGTCCCTTTTGTTGTTGCAGCTGCTATACATTGAATATCAGCATAATTCTTTATTAGATGCCACGATCGAATAATCGAATTTGAAGTAAAAAAAAATAAGTTATCACAAATCTGTTCATCCTTCTTATTACATGTATTAATATCTCCATCATGTATGTTCATCTTTTGCTACAATGAGATGAATTTTTTAGATTTATATTTTGATTAAAATTGTTACATGAGCTTGTACTGGCCAAATTTTTAGATGAATTCTTAGAACTTCTTAAGTCATTTTATGTTTTTTATTTTTTGATTTTAATCAATGGTGGCAAAAAAGATGAAATACTTGCCCCGGCGTTTTTGTCAATTCTTTTTTAGACTAATACGGAGGAGATAAATCACGAGGATTAATTTATTAGTCCGGACAGTGATCAATGTACGAGGGAGAACATAAATTTGACTATTAATTAGGATTTAATTTTTAAATTTTATGATGATAATATTTTATATATTATATGGATTTAATTAATGTAATTTCATGTAGTTGTTTCAATTAAAATTATTGTATTGATTTTTACATGTTTATTACTTCATTTAAAAAAAATTATAAAGCACAAAAGTATAAAGTTGGAACATATTTGCATTGGTTACTTTTAAGGATAATAAAGTAAATAACATTATAAATTTTTTTTTACCTTGCGTGCCTCTTCCTGCGCAATAATGCACGATTGAGTGATTAGAATGTCCCAAAATATTTTTTTTTTAATTTAGGATTAAATCATTTAAGATTTTTTAAAAAAAAAATAAATATTTACGAGGTGTGTGATATTTATTTTAGAATATAATATTTAAAGTTTAAGATTTAAGAATTTAAAATTTAAAAAAAAAACAAAAAAAGCTGAGCGCATTACTTCCAGACGCTTCGATTGCATTACTTCCGGACATCCTGATTATTCGGTCGAGGATGGCGAGTTAGGCATCGTATCACTTCTCTAACATTATATACATCTTATCTTTACCTGTACATCAAGTATAAATTTTATTTTTTTTAAACAAAAAATTAAAAATTAATTTTATACATGATTTACACAAAAATACATACGATAATATTTTTCTCTCTCTATATACATAATTTATTTTTCTTATTTATTTGATGGAGAAAGGTGAGCAGAAAAGAACAATTCATTTCTTTCCTATATTACTCATATATGATTTTTAAAAAATTATTTTTATATTGAATGGAACTTAAATTCAATTTTTTTTTAAAAAAATCTTTTTAAGTTTACTTTTAATTTATATACTTCTCCTAAACAAATAATTCCCCTTAATTCTACTTAAATGCTATAAGAACGTAGTGCTCATACACTTGGAAGTCGATACATTCACTTGAATGGAGGATTTTTTTGTGTTTAAAATTATTAAATTTGCATCATTTATAATTAAAAAGAACAAGGCAGTTAAAATTGGATAAATTTGACAGAATAAATAACTCAAGGAAATTTAAATAATTAAATATTTTAAAGTTTAAGTAATTAGATAGCACTTCATAGCAACACCACTAAAAATAAAAAAATAATAATTATCTAGTAATTAACAAATTTTAATTTGCCCAGAATAAGTAAATAACTTTAAAAAATAAATTAATGAATTAGCTAGTACATAGCAAAAGCACCATTAAAAAAATTTAAACAATAAAAACAGACAATTACATAACAGAAAATATAAACTTTAATTAGCCAGTGTAATTAATTACATTTTGAAAAATTAAATATTAATAACTATATATTGTACTTAGTGATAACCATAAAAATTTAATATATAGAATGATATTGCTAATCCGTTAGTGATAATCAAACATGCATAAAGTTAACAAGAATGAGCAAACCCAACATCGATTTGCTGATGGAGCCAAAATATATGGAAAGATAGGCAATAGAAGTATTGCATCAACATGGTTGGATTATGTAGAAAAGCTTCATTCTTGTTAACAAGCAACAACAAACCAGACGAGTAGATAAACAAAGAGCTGCTTTCTGAGAAGGGTTTTAATTGGCGTCTACCTGACAGTGACTCACCTCATGTTATTTTGTGTTCCTAGTAAGTTCATCTATCGTTTCTTGCTACACTGATTGAGTTTCTGGTTGCTGATGATCCAGTGAGGATGGAGACAGGAGCTGCTGATACTTGGGTCTGTTCTTTTTCAGAAGAATGTAAGTGGTCCAGTACCAGAACATCAGTATCCTGCCCTGGGCGGCGACAGTGTCCCGGATTCGACTGCCTCCAAAGGAAAATCTTTCCAAAGCCTGGAAAAGAACAGAAGATATTAATTGAATCTTCATACGCTAATTAGAGAGCTCACGAAGTGAAGTAGAAAATAATGTAACAAAAAAATGCTCAAACTTAAGTAAAGCCTATTAGTTTTGCTTTCAAATTTTCATTTTGGTAACTTAAAGTAAATTTTGCGTTGCTGTGTTCTTGATGATTTCAAATTGCAATTGCACCTGTTCTCCAGTTTGGATATCATACGAGTGTTGTTGCTCAAACTGAAGGCCTTTGAACTCATTGATGCAAAGCCCCTGAAAAGCCCTGAAAGTGAAAAAGAAATGATTAGTTTGTGCCAACGAATGTTAGAAGTAGAATGAGAATACCATCTGATTAGAGAGGCTCGGGGGATCCATCGGAAGACTAGAGGCGTGTTCTCAGCATTAACATAATAGCCACCAAAAACGATGAACACAGTCATAAGAGATGGTCCCACGGCCATTGCCGCTTCAGTTGAAGGAACCATAGCCCCTACAGTGAGACCCATTGCTGAAGCAGCAAATGATTCCATAGTCACGATGCCGCAAAACTTTGCAAACCTATGCCATAAATTTCACAACAAGTCTGAATGTGGTAGATAAAAATTGCTAAAAAAAAATTACAAATATAGCTTACTTATGAAATGACAATTGTCTAATAAAAGCACAATAGGTAAAATACTTATTGTGCAAAATATTGCAGCTTCAAATGAACAATTATTTGTAGAGCAATAGTTGAATACTTGGGAAAATATTCGAGGTTATGTAAAAGGAATAGCAGCAAAGTCCAGGAGTAGATTCAACCTACCTAGAAAGTGTAGGATGAAGATGAGCCATTGGATATAATATTGATCCAAAAATCAAGGGAAATGCTGCTCCTATTGGGACTTCTGCCAGCAATTTGGATAAAAGGTAAGGGCCCAAATCATAAGAACCTTTGGCTCGCTCTCGATCTACTATGGCTCGTTCCTTTGGAAACACACCTACTGTTTTTGTGAGAGCTGCCATAGCTGTGTTAATTGCAGCGACCTTTTGCAAATGAAAGAAATATCAGTCAACCGAGGTCTTTTTATTAGATATCACTGACATCATAATAAAATTAGATGGGAAATTCAACAATGCTACTCTTCATTTCGTTATATGTATATTGCTTATATTATCAAGAGGCTAAAAGTGCAGAACTTAACTTCAAAATGACAGCCATAAACACAAAACTTGCATAGTCATGCATAATATGTTCAAATGTGGAAACATATGGGTTATGGGGCATAAAATAACAAAACCAAGAACAACTGCAACATCAGTCGATCCAGCAAATGATGTGTACTGTGTCGATTTAATTATTTCAAAACAGTTTTGATTCCTAGTAGAAGAGACTAGGAAAGCAGATAAATAACATTATCTTACATTCTTAATTTTATAGGTATCCGCACTTATTTACTCCCATAACCACCAAGTTACATGGAAAATTTTAATCACTTTCAGTATTATTCCAAATATTAGTGATTCCAGATCCTACTAAGTACTAACCAGTCAATAAGCCCGATAATAGAGACTGTTAGTACTTTTTTCTGCCCGTTATTCCAATGTACTTTCTATAATTAATCTGACAGGGATATGACATAAAAAAAAAGTAATTACACCATCTTGCCAGTGAATCATTTATTAATCCTACTCATTTCATGGTAGTCAATAATTTATGACTGATCTACATGGATAAACAAAAAAAGATCTCCTTAAAATCCGTTTTCACAATTTTCAACAGCAATATGAGAACTAACCTCTATATCATCAACAAAATAGCTCAGGAATTGTATTCCAGCATGGTTAATGACACCTAATATCCATCATCAATTCCTAAATACACTTGTTTTTTTTTTGAGAAATATAATATTAAAAGTCAAACATTGTAGATTTTTGCAACTTGGATACAGAAGTCATTTATCCAAATCTGTCTCATACGCCACGGAACAATTTGAAAATTCACTGTCCCCTTAGCTGCTCCTTATTGAACCACAAAGATTTTATTCTAAAATTATTAATAATCATTATCATTTTTTTATACCATGCATCAAAACGTGCAGTTTAACTGATTTCAATAGAATTCTGCATGCTTCACATTCCCCTATAAGAAACATGTACGAAAGCTTAATTCAACAAAATAATGACCAATTGCGACTCAGAAACTGCAAGTGGTAAATGCCACTACATGAACCCAGTTTAAACCATTTAAGAAGCTAGCTGATAAACGTTCTTTATTCAAAGAATTAAAGCTAACAGAATAAAGCAATAGAACATGCATACTTGAAGAAGTCCCATTCTATCTTGTATTGATGTTTGAGTTCTTCCCATTCGCCAAAATACAGAACCAAATATGATAGCTGATGCAATAGACATTCTTGCTCTAACTTTGTTTGTTGGACCATCACGTGAAGCCTAAGCACAATGACAATTTCTAAATAATTACATAACAAATCTGATTGTGACTATTAACCAATATAAACAAAGAGCCTCTTCTCTTCAGGCCAAACTAAGCATTAATGTAAGAATAATTGCCTGAGGATTCTGACCTATGTGAGAACGAATGGCATTGGCACAATGGTTGAGGGTAATCACTAAACAGCTTATGGAATCATAGTCATTCCCTTTTTTTTTTGTTTAATTATTTAAGTGAATTTTATGGAAACTTAAACAGTAATCAATACAAAAGAAACACATGACACTAACCTGCATCCATGCTCGTTTAAGGAGCAATCTAAACTGGCGCCACCAACCACCTCTCCTTTTAGACATGGTTTTTTTGCCAAGCTTTGCTGAAACCTTAGAACTCTCCAATAGCATAATTGGAGAAGAACACTGAACCATTAAACTGCTAGAAAATGCTTCAACCAGGTCATCAATTCTTTTTTGTGAGGTATGTACACTTTCAGCTGAACCATAATCAATTGAAATAAGATCGGCCAAAAATTCTGCAGGGTTTTCATGATCAGGACACTCGTACCTGCAAAAATGAGCATCAGAAAATTAAAGACTGTCAATATTAATGAGTCAATAAAGAAAAAGTAGCTTTAAATCAAAGATAATTTCGAAATCAACCAGAACACTGGAACAGAACCACTGCATACAAACTTGTTCGTTCTTTTCAAGTCAAGTTCAAAGTTTCTCTCTTAACTGAGGCAAAGCTAACAATGCCTTGGTGGATCATCCAATGAGCTGAGCATGCGCCAATATCATCCAAACTCTATCTTCACCCTCACCCTTGCCCTCCTAAGAAAGCCAATCCAATTTCATTTCTAGACCTAATCCTTTATCGGAGAGCTGTTGGAGTAGCTTTCTCCTCAACTAGTTGTTGGTTACTTTCCCTGTGGTGTAGGAGTGCTCTTTACCAGGGTGTTCTCTGTCAACTTCTATTCTGAGAATGGGAGTATTGAAAACCTCAGAAGTAGTCTTTTGACTTTCTTAAGCTATCTATGTATCTTAGGCAAGCGATGGATAAGAGATTATAGGACCATTTTCTACTCATTCATGTAAGTCCAATACTTGTGAAATGCATATCGGATTCTCCTCTTCCGAAAAGGCAAAAAAAAGATGCCAACACTACCGACCAACTAGTCATTACTCTCCCACAAGGAGTGGTGGTTTTTTCATTTCAACATGTTGTATTTCATCACACATTTATCTGCTAAATATAACTCCAATTGCACAATTTCATGCATATTTTGAAATGAAATATAATAGATTGAAAACTAAGATGCTAGCAACAAGGAGGCAAATGACTAAGTAATGACCCTAGTTTAGCAAAGTATGTCAATGTTTCATCTTTAGCAGGGCCCATATACACAAGAGCTCCTTCTGACAACAACACGATGTCATCAAACTTGCTATATACTGAGCCTCTTGGTTGGTGTATTGAGCAGATAACAGTATGACCATCCTCAGCAAGCTGCCGAAGTGTTTCCATAACCTTTTCTGCCTGAAAAGCATCTAGTCCTGCGAGTAAGACAAAGGACTATCGTGAAAATAAACACCACCTCGAACTATTAAGTTTGACATGCTGAAAGAAGAGCAACAACATTGAAGATTGTAATCTACATCTGAAATTATACTATTATTGAATTGGTTTTTGCCAAGAAACTATTACAAAAATGGACAGAAAAAGTTATTGTGTTTGTTTGGATTTTATGGAAGATTCTCCACAAACAATTGCGTAGAGATGCTCTTCTCTGAAGTTCAGTTGAGCTAAGGCATTTTCGTAACTCAAACTGATAATGTTCATTCCCCTATGAAAGGTCAATTAGAATAGATATCATCCTGTACTTTAGTTTACTGCACGACCCTCCATCTGCTCAGCAATATTCTGTCGCCCATGAAATCAGATCATTGTAGTAGAGATTCCATGTCCCCAGGCTTTGTCATAGATTTGTGACAATTTAAAAAGAAAAAGAAAATTTGCTAATGATTGAAGTGACAAAAAGACTAATAATAAGGTAAACATACCTGTTGTTGGTTCATCCGCAAATACGACAGATGGACTAGCAATCAGTTCACAAGCTAGTGCAAGGCGCTTCTTTTCTCCACCACTAATTCCACGGACTTTTGCATCACCGACAATGGAATCAGCACAATTTACCTATTTTAGCAAAAAAAAATTGACAAATGAATAGAGAAAATAAGTGTGGCAGGTCCACTGTTATAATAGGATGGAAAGAACTAAGGAACATGAATAATAGACTGTTCGTACATTAACATGCCTGTCTTACAAGAATCACAGGGTTAACTCCAATTTATTAATTTTGTTTGAGCGAAATAACAAAATTTCAGACTACCAGATTGTATTACTTTTACTAAATGATTGGATAGAAACAATCCTTTTCTTCAAGAACCTATATTCCAGCATAGCATAGACAAAACAAAAAGAACATTTCACCATATTCTGTAAAGAGTCGCAGAGGAAGGGGTTGAATGGAATTGTTAAATTAAAAGTATTTTACCATAGACCTGTTCTGACTGAAACTCCAACTAATAGTGAGAATACTGTCTCAGGTATACTACTTCGGATACTCACCAGGCCCAGTCGGAACAAGAGACTGCTGACATACTTATTCTTCTTTTCCGCTGACAATGTCTGAGGAAGTTGAAGTTCAGCAGCAAGTGATATTGTTTCTCTTACAGTAAGCTGGGAGAAGAAAAGATCCTCCTGCCTCAGATACGCAAACCTGAAACATAAAGATCCTTAAGCTTTTGTGAAAAAATATAGTCAATTCATAATTCTTGAACAACATCACTGCACAAACTTGTATCCGCCACTTGGCATCGGCAATCCATTGATATCCAAGTGACCGGAAAGGTGCAACCGAGAAGAAGCAAGGAGCTGCCCTGCTAAAACATTAAGCAGAGTAGTCTTCCCTGACCCAGATGGCCCCATAATTGCAAGCAATCTTCCAGGTTTCGCCTCTCCGCTTAAATTCGTCAGCAGAAACCTTGTCTATCAACCACAATTAAAATAATAATAAAAAAAATCAAACGATTCATTGTCAACAGAACAACATAAATCAGTTCTGAAAAATTTAGTCGAGTGATTTTATTCGATAATTTCATCAGAAAAAAGAGCTCAATCTCACTCCCTTTTACAGAGAAAGAGGTCACGATCCACAATCCGAATAGAGAGCGGAGCTAGATAAAACAGTCATGCTTCTCTTCAACTACGATGCGTGATTCTAGGGAAGAAGGTTGAAGGGGAGAAAAACGGACGTAGGGTTCGTACAAGTTGGCGATAAGATGAGGATAAGGCTAACAGTAGCGGTGAGGGGCGATGGACACTTACCCTTCCGCCTCGCTTATCGGAGAGCGTGCAGGTGACAGAGCGCCACCGGATGGTAACAGGAACGACCGAACCCGAACCCGACGCGTCCTCGTCTCCTGCGGAATCCCTCGGTTCTTCCTTGTCCTCATCTGCTTCCACCGCCGGCGGGATTGCCGGGCCGACGCCGGATATGACCCGGAAGAAGAAGGCCGCGGCGAGTGCCGCGAGGATGCGGCCCATAGCTCTCCCGTCGAAGCCAACCGCCATCTCGCTTCCCTCCCTTCCCGTTGAAGTCGGAGAGAAGTCGGAGAACGGAGAGAGAGAGAGACTGAAGAAAGACGAATATGCATTCATCATATGGGTCTTAATGCTTTAGGCCCAGTGTAATTGGGCCAGAGTGTAGGCCCAATTTCTAGATATTTTTCAGCAACGGATCTTGATGACGTCAGCATTTCTTCTTCTCATCCCACATTGATGGCGAAGGTCGCAGCGCTTGGCGGGGAGCGAACCAGAAGCACCGGAAAGGCTTCTGGTCGGGAGTTGCTCGCCGGAACTGAAGGAAGCTTAATGACTTGAGCTTCATCGTTGCTGAACAATATTTACTCTCTGCCCACAGCAATCTAAGCAATAGCAAGCCCAAAAGCAAACATCTGGTGACATTGGTTTCATTTGACAGTAAGGCTAGGCACTTTTCAAATGGTTCTATCAACTTGAATTACCTTGAGACAACAAGAGAAAAAGGAAGCTTAACGTATGATTCGCATTATAGTCACAAGAAGATTTGGGGCGTACCATTTTCTGTGAAGGTTTGCGTGCAGGTTTCATGTTTGTACAATACCGTGCTGCTGTCATCAAGCATAGGACATGGCACAGTTAAGTCTGAAGGCTTGCCTCCAAATCAAACAGCCCGACAAGAGGATTCCTCTTCGAGGTGAGATCCATCCGAGGATAGCAAACAAACTAACACAGATACTGAAGAGTAAATCCAATTCAAACACTGTTCTTCATTCTTCTGGCCAAGCACATAAGAAATCGACACAGGTAAGAAGTGATAATCATTGAATTATTCTCTTTAAAGAAGTGATAATCTATCTTGAAAGTAATGATGGCAAGAAAACCAGACAAAATTTAAATTAGGTACTATCACTTGCTTTGAGTGAAGTAGAAATTAAAGTGCTGAATATGAACAGGAGGAATATATAATCCAGCTTGAAATAGAGAACCGCATTGATGATCAACAAAATAAACGAACTTGGTTTCTAGATCTCAAGAGCACTTTCTGCTCCCACTAATATGCCTTAATCAATCTTCGTGATGATTTGGTTTGGTTTGTTCTACATCAATCTTCCACTGTATGTATTAACTCCTTCACTGGGGGAGGCAAGTGGAAATTTCCAATTTGCATGATACTATTGAAGAAAAGAAAATTACAAAATAAAGGCTATGATATGAAAAAATGACAAGCTTCTTTACTCGTGTTTAACTTAAAAGTTTTAGATTTGAATTCGTGCGAAAATAAGAATTGAAACATGGAATTATAAGTATATGATCATATGATTTTCTTGAGATCACTAGGCCTATCTTACCAAGATGAAACCTCAGCCAGATGAGAAAAGAGACAATTTACAACTTCAGTAGCTCGAGAGAGCTCCTATTGAGCCATAGATCTGACAACCCTAGTAAAAATTTAATCATGATGGCAAAAGGCGAAACTATCGCCTCAGCGCCCCGCCAATTCGTCCTAGGACCAACATAGAGGAGGTAAATCACGGGTGATAATAAAAATTTAATCATAAACACACTTGTGAAGGAGTTCATCCATTGCAACTTCTATACATGAATGTTTTCAATGAAGGACCCCTTTTAAGTCTTAGTTTTAACCATCGTGACATAAGTTTAATACTTACTACTATGAAAAAAATAAGGCCCTTCATAACAACTTTCAAATTTCATGAAAGGGTCCTCTCAGAATACCTGTTGGGAAGTAGATTAAATCATTAGGGCAATAATTTGGGATTATGAGAACTAGTATGATAAAGTTATAAGGAAGTTGCAAGAACCATCATGAAAAGAATGTTAATGGCATGAATTGGACTGATCATGACAAGGAAAGTAGTTTGATTATTTAATTAAGTAACTAGTTAGATTTATTGTTTCTTCTATATTCTTTGGTAAAACTAATATTTGTGGAAGAGCATTAAGGCAATGTGTTTGTGTGCGCTAGTTTAATTGTATAGTTTTACATTTATTGCTAGATACTATGTCAAAATGGCTTCTTAAGTTTGGAATATTGCATGATTTGGTTTTGAATAATAAAAATGAATTGGATTAGTATGATTAGATACCATTGTAATCATCACATGAGTGAATTTGTCCAGATATAATGTACTAAAAATTTGCTAAAATAAACCTCAGTTTACACACACATAAATAATAAAAAAATCGCTGTTTAATTGTGTTTAACATTAATTTATTACATAACTTATGCAAATGGTAGTGAATGTTACCATTACTAGTGGATGAAACACTGTAGAAAGTGATTATTACTGCTTCTAAATAGTAAAAAGGTTGTGAACTTATTAAAATAAGATAATTGAGACTTTTATTCTTTTCACTGTCAAACTTTAATAAAGGAGATTGAATTTGAATACCATAAGTTGATCACATTGGAGTACTGTTAGTGAAGAAGTGCATTGAAGATTTTATCTTTATCTTTGATTTTCATATGAGACTTTAAACTATATTAATGGCTAATTGTAGATATGTCAAATGAGTGGACTTTCTTGAACTTTATTCTCATCAAGCACAAAGTGAATGGTCTAAATGAAGTATTCTTGAAGAAGTTTATGTTCATTAAAAAGTATGTCAAATGACTTTCATCTATTCTCTAAATGTGGTGAATGACAAGGAACTTCCATTTTTTAATTATTAATTATCAAACCTTTTCTATCACTTCTATTTTTCCTATTTATCAACTCTCTCTAAATTATTTAAGTCTATAAAAGTCTTCTTATATTCCTTTTAACTCTCTTAAAGCTAGGTTCTTCATAGTTATCCCTATTTCTCTCTTGATGAATCACTAATATAAAGAAACTTTTTCTTTAATCATCAACCACTTAATCTTTTTCCTACAGGATGTCAGGAATGGCACAGTGGCTAATTAAGCATAGAAGCAACTGGATTTTTGTTTTAGGTCAGTTATGCTTCATAGCTATTAATTGAAATCTATAACAAAACTTCTCTATATTATATATATGTCTAAAATCAATTTTAAAAAATTAGAAGGCAGAGCAAGTGATGAGGTATGTAGTGGTAGAGTGAAAAGTAATTAACCTGGTGTTTGTCCACACGTGTCAGAGTTGAAGTTATCAGTCTAATATGCATCTGCCTCCATATACTTAAAATTGAACTGTGCGAATCAGAAGAGGCCCACCAAAATCTAACTTGTTAGATTTCTCACAGGCATTGCGCCACTGTGCTGTCTCCTCTACAGCCTTTTTAGGACCCTTCACAGATGATAACATCAATTGGATAGTGACTTGACAACAGTGCCCGGTTATTTCCTCCTCTACCAGACCTGGACATCCAAACCATTAGCATCAATTACAAACACCATTAGCTTACCCTTAAATAACTATCAATGAGTGCAATCAGGGAAGACAAGCAAGTAAATATATAGCTAGGGTAGTAGAGGCTACACGTACACTGCTTCATGGAAGTGGTCGTCCATGGAGCAAGCAATTTCTCCTCAAATGATGTTAATGAAGGGATCAGGTTGATATCTGAGTGAGATCTCCCATTCTTGGAAAAAAACAACGTCATGCAGCTTTTCCTGCAATGGCTATTTGTGACACACTTTCTCTCTCAGTTTCATTCTATTGTACATTGGGCAATCGGTTGCTCCTAATAGGGTACTATATAGATCATATACATTTGACCTAGCAAATTAAGAACATCACCAACGGCATGGGTTGCTCAGGACCCAGTCACTGTGTGACAATATGTAGCTGATGAATATGCAGAGGGATTGGCATTCAATTTTTAACTATGTAACAGACATATTGTTTATTGTTGGAGACGGAATGTGAGAGAGGAATGGAAGTCCCTAATAGGATACTGTTACAACTAATCCGGTTTGGGGGCGGGGAAGCAATGGATGACAGAGGAGTTGATCGGTCTCAGAAGAGGGGAAGAAGTGATAGGACGACGTACACGTACAGCAGCTGCTGGATAAGATAAAAGCCGATGGAGATGCAGCATGAGAGAGAGAGAGAGAGACTGCGAATGGTCTGCAATGTGCTTGACGAATTAACACCCGGCCGGCAATGAGAGACAAAAAGAGGAGATGGGTGGAGGGGAAGGGAAAGATTTGAAATCATGTGAGATGGGGTCAGGGGAAGAAAGCTACAGGCGCAACCGGCCACTCTCAAACTGTCAGTGATCATGGAGGAGGAACAGTGGCTATTCTAAGTAATCTATCACATCTTTCTCACTCCCTCATCAATCCTGCTACTTGTTTCCTTGTCTTACTCCACGGGAAAAGAGAGATTTTGGTGAGGGAGTGGTCCGCACATATATGTATGAAAGTTGCAACGAAAGGAAACAGCCAAGGAAGCAAATGTACTACAGCTTTCCCCAGCCAATTGAATTAGAAAACGAATCAGCAATTCTGATAAATTTATTAAGTTGCCGTTCAGACTCCAACTAGTTGGTTGAGGAACGTGATGAAGCCAATATATCTGCACAACACAACAAACCAGATTGTTAATCTACTGTTCTAACCACTATATGACCTCATCATGGACATGCTGGGTGGGTAATGTAGGGAGCACACACATATAATACGACAATGAACAAGTCAGTATATGCTGTCAAACAGAGAGAGAGAGAAAGAAGAATATATATGTGACTCAATATAAAATTAGCTTCATTTTGTAGTCATTTTTGAACTTAATTTGATCTAGATTGCATAGACATTTGTGAACTGTGAAGTTTTTGACTAAACTCAAACAAACTATTATATACCAAAGCTAACGATAGAGATTGCTGTTAATTAATCAGGATGAACAAGAATTTAATTTTAATTCTAAATATATACAAGCAACAGATTATTTAGTTGATACTGAAAACAATGTATACGTTGATAGTAATAGGTATTTAACTAAAATATGCCCTTAATCAGGTAATCTTTGCTTTGTGAAATTTTAATTCTCATGGTATAAAAATTTGTGAGGATGGTCAGAAGCATTCATGGCAATCTGATTCAATTTGAAACTTTAGGAACCACAAGAAGCTACAAGTATGATATCTAAGTTATTGTTCTTTAATTTGTTCTAAGACTATGATATCATTTTCATAAATTTGTATAGTAAATAATTCTGAAAATAATTATTACTATTTAATGTTGTTTTCTAAAGGAAAACTTCTTATAAAATGTTAACAAATATCTCAACCGATTGAGAGAAATTCTCAAGTTAATCTACATACTTATTTGGAGAACTATTTGATTATATTCTATGTTATAAAATTTCAGGAACTATATTACTCTCACTACAACATCCAAACATACTTTATTGCCTTTTTTTTCTTTGAATTAACTGTTCTAAAAGATGATTTTCTTGGCAATATGAACCTTTGTACATATTAATAAATAATGAAATTATTTCTCATGTAATGATCACTGTTCAACGATTTAAAACCACCAGTAATTTATCTCTTTATAAATAACTATAAGACTGATAATGTGGAACACCTGAGATAGACGTATAATCTTTTGCCAACATAATGAAATTACCTCCCCTCACATGCAATTTGTCTTCCTTTGTTTAAGTGGCTGACTAGACCATACATGGATATTAATTACCAAATGGCACTAGCGAATTAACTAGCTGAATGTAAAGGCAACACAAAGTAATTTATTGCAAGATTAGACTCTTCACTGCTGTAAT
Source organism: Hedychium gardnerianum (assembly GCA_038050645.1). Lineage (NCBI taxonomy): Eukaryota > Viridiplantae > Streptophyta > Magnoliopsida > Zingiberales > Zingiberaceae > Hedychium > Hedychium gardnerianum. The sequence goes on along the minus strand of JBBUKS010000113.1, from coordinate 5,175,892 downwards.
AAAATTATATTCAGAAAAATATTCTTAATTAACAGTAATAATATCTTAGTTAATTACCATGGTTTGCATCCTAGACTTCTCTAGAATGGTTCATCAAACGGATATCTATCCCAGACATGACATGATATGTTATTCGCAAACTTTAGATGGCTGGAAACTAGGGTTGAGATTACCCCATATTGTTTTTTTTTATAAAAACTTCTCGTTATATTTCCCTGAAAAAGCATTCAACATTTTTTGTAGTGATCCATGCTGGGAAGATTAGTAGTTTCACCAGGTAGTGCCTGAAATTGGCTTAACCTATCATGCCAATTGCCATGAATAATCATTTCCCATTTTCACTCAGAAATCACTGACCAAAAGGTTTCAAATTGGTCACCTCCATAAAGGAAGACCAAGGTTTGAGGAGAATGTTTTCAACATGGACGGGAACCCTGATTAATGCACATATAAGTGAACAACAAACAACTTCCCTCGCTAAAAAAATGACAAAAAAATATGAAGTAGTAAGTCAAATAAAGTATTTGTCATACCTAATTCACAAGCAACATTCCTAATTAATTAAGTTTAACAAGAGCTAGAGAAAGTTGAACTAAGATAATTGAACTTAATTATATAAATCCTAGTTCATAAATTGAAAAGGAAAATTGACCCTCTAGTTTGTGTATTAATTCCCCAAATAATTTTCTTGGTGATATAACTTGTAGATCCCTGAATCACCATGTGCATGTTGGTTGGTTTAATTTAGGCCATCAGTTTGGCTTGAGCAGATTTCTACAAGAAGCCAAACTGAAGCAAAGCACCTAGGCTCCCTACAAATTGGCACCTCAAATATGGACTCAGGAGGAAAGTGTTCAAATAAATTGAGACAGTACGTACTTACCAAATAGGTCACAGATATGTAGTTGACAACAACAGCACCATGAAGCTTGCTACATCAGGTACACTCTGGGCAACCTATATATAGGCTAGACTCCGATAGCATGCCCTTCTTAACTAAATACCCAAGCATCTGATCGCTTGGTAAGAGGTGCTCTTGTCCTTATTGCCTTGAACACGCCAATTTAATAAATATTAACAACCCTCATCATTCAGTACTATTCAAAGGTAAGAGTAGAGCGTGCACATATATATGTATGATCAAGCAAGTGGAGAAACTTTAACAAACAAGTGTGTTAGATTACATGTTTAATAATCAATTGCATGCACATCCATATCAGCTGTAATTATTCATGCTGCAGGAGGGTGGGCTCAGTTATAAATAGATATCAAGGTGCAGTGTGAGTACTGAGACTGAGAAGGGAGTAGAGTAGGGTTTGTAGGGAGAGAGGAGCGAAGGCCAAGTCCCTCTCAATACTGCTCCCACCCTAAACAAATAAAAAAAGCCACTGCTAGCAACTGATTCCCCAAAGCCAAAGAAGCTCGTCTTCTACCAGTCACAGATACCAAGACCCCTTTGCCTCTTCCTGATTAGAATATTATGTATATGAACACATTAAATGAAAAAGGAGAGGAGGAGCAAAGAGAGGGACTGGAGAGCGAGAAAGAGACGGCTGGGCAGGGAGAAAACTGATAGAGAACTTTCAATGTCTCTCTCTCTCGCTTCTCTTTCCACTACCCTCACTTTAAAAACAAAGCCAAAGCCTTCTTTAGAGTGCAGTAGCACTAGCAAACTGCAGTTTTTTTTCCTCTCAACAAAACGCCACGCCCTTCTCCTCCCTATCAATTCCCCGTTCTTTCACTTTGGTTTGCCTTCCACTCGTTTCTTCTTGAGTGCAATACCATGTAAACTGCTTTCCTCAAGATATCATTTCTCACATGAAAACCCTTCTTCTCCTATGTATATCTTCATGCTGCTTGCTTAATTGCAGGAGGCCAGAGGGGAACTCGCTAGATCTCAACAACTTGCCTGATGATCATGGAAAACAACCAGTAGAAGAAAGCTCCATGACCACTGCTGCCTCAGCTCATGATACAGCTCGTGAGTATATAACTAGCTATGTTTATGTATAGATTGAATTGAAAGAATCAATAGAATTCTTTTGACAGTAAAAAGCTAGCAAAATTAATAAACGCTTTCCTAAAAAAACTGAGAGAGAAAAAAAAGAAGAAGAGAGTCAATATTAGTTCCTTTGCAGCCATGCAGACTGATTGAAAGAGATTTGGTCCTAAGTTGCAGGGTTGAAGAAAAAGAAGAGCGGGGGAAAGGATGATTCTGCAAAGGTGTATGAGTGTCGGTTTTGTTCCCTCAAGTTCTGCAAGTCACAAGCACTCGGAGGTCATATGAATCGACATCGCCAAGGCAAGATGACCACCATGTTTATATAGATGTTGTTGCACCATAAAAGTTGGAGAAGCTGGTCGATGTGACAGCATTAATTCTTCTAATATTATTTTCTCCTTTCAATTTCTTCTTCACATCAACCCTGTTACACACAATTTGATAATTTTGTTAGAGAGGGAGACAGAGACTCTCAACCGTGCTCGTCAGCTAGTTTTCAACAACGAAGGTCTTTCCACCGCTGCCGTGGGGTATACATTCTACTTTGACATAAATCCTAGCTACTTTAATCTCCTTTGCTTCCATTGAGTAAATAAATATTACAGGTTGAGAGATCTTAATATCGGTGGCTTGCAAATTCCTCCTGGGGGCTTCCCGCATGCAGATCCATGTATTCCTTACCGATCACCGGTCTATCCACCGAGATTGTCGACGACGATGCCACCGCCGAACCCTTCGCCAATGCAGCAATACTATCAACACCCACCTTCTCATCCACCTGAGGCCAACTACTACGTCGGTCATGTCCAATGTCCACCGCACAACCCCAACTACGGCTCCAACTTCACTTGCTTCGGGACTCCTCTTTCACACAGCTTTCCCGTGGAAGGAAGAGATGGTGCACCTCGTAATCAAACGGAGGCAAAGAGCTGGGGATGCAGTTATGGCCATGTCCAGCACATGGATCCGTCTGTCGATCGCTTCCGGGACAACAACTTTCATGGTTAACAAGTTTCTATCTTATCTGTCGCAATTAAGTTAGGTGGCCCATGTAGTACATATTCCTACTTGTGCTATGAAAAAAGCAAATGTAAGGAAGAATGATTCCCTTAGCAGTAAGTTTTGTGGCTCATATATATGTGCTTAGCTTATGTCTGTCTTAAACGTATGCTGCACCCCCTCTTAAGGTAAGTTCTTTTGTCTCATCTTTGTTGTACTACGTTTTTGTTTTCTGTATTCAATTCCTCATGAAATGAATTTCTTGCTAAAGCAGAGTTTTGTTTCTGTGGTTTTAACTATTGACGAAGGTCAAATCAAGAGATAACAACTTTTTAATGGCTCACTTTTTTATGATAGTATTAATTCTCTCACTCTGTCTCTCTCTCTCTTTCTCTCTTAAATTTGGGAAGGCTACAAGGTGAGGCAGTTGCTCAGGTGAAGGCCGCTTGTTGGGACAATAGGAGGAAAAGGCCTAGAGAATGAAGGCGGCAAAGGCGGCAAAGGCGGCAACATGTTTTAACCTGTGCGCTTGCCTTGCCGACTATTGTTTTTAGATTTTCGGGCATGAGTTGTCAAGGCTAATGTTCTTAGAGTTCTGGGTGCTACCTACCACTTTAATCAGTGACTTTATGCTGCACAAAAGCTTACCAATTAGGTGTTATGGGCAAAGCAACCACCTAGCTATGAACTTGTAGCCTGACCCACTGTGTGTGTTTTTGTGTGTGTGTCCATGCACCTTCATCCTCAAACTTTAGTTTCGGGAAAAATTTGGGTTACCCTCCTACCCTCCAAAGAAAGACAAATATACAAAGAAGAAACAATATTGGCACACAGTTCACAGGGAAGACTAAAGATAGAGTGAAAAGAAAAAGTTAAGGATATGTGCTTACTGAGAGCATGCATGGGCCTTCGTCTTCTCATTATGCCTCCTTTCTGTGTTCTATGATTGGAATGCATGTGATTGCCAGACTCCAGGTTAACTCCATTGATAAATCTGGAAAGGTCCTGAGTCCGCTTTTGACTTATAACCTGGCTTATTTTCTGAGAAAAACCAGTCAACATGTGTGGGGCATTCATTTCAAGAGAAAAAATGTTAAATTTGTGGCTCTTCAAAATCATGATATAATTATATTAATTAAACAAAAGCCAAGACAGAACACTGTGAAGGGGTAGATCAAGGTTCAACTTTGCATGAAACTAGTAAAAGTACAAAATTGAATGCGAGTCGTTATTAACATCTTTAGTTTTTTTTTTCCTTAACGAAAAGACCCAGAAGAGGCTGTAGATTGCTAGTTACTGTTCACTTTTGTCTTCTTTGGTGCACAATCTTTTACACATTTTGTGGGTATTAGGGTTATACCAAGATCCTATACATTGTTCAGTGAATATGAACTCACACTTTGGCAAGCAAATTAATGTGTGTATATATACTACAGCTAGATTATATATGTCTAATGATTCAGTGGGTATGGATGACTTGACTTCATCAATAAAAATATGGTTATTACAAATGGTAGCAGGAAAATGATGCACCCATAATTAAAGACGTAAATTAAATATTACCCTTCAGATTAACTGGGAAGATGTAGCTGCACTAAGACTGGATATATATGTAAAGCAAGATAAAGAAAATAAAAGTATAAGAAAGATATTCCCAGATAATTATTATCATAATGCGCATATGGTGCAAGCTCAGCCAGAAAACTGGTCAACAAATAGTAAGTACTTAAAAAATAGCTTTTGTTTTCGATACAGTACATACTGAATAGTTAACTACTAGTAAGAAAATAATAGAAAATTAACGACAAAGAATGACAAATAGGCCAGCCTATAGTGAAAGAAAACTGGGAGATTCAAAACGTACACATACGAACCATTAAATGCAGCTTGGGCTATGACTTTTCTCTTGACCTGGGCCACTTTTCAGCCTAATGTATGATACTTTCGCAGCCTATACACATCTAGGAGGTCCCCTCATGTCAAGTAATGGTCCTATTATGAATCACACCTATATCTTAATTGAACAAAACGATCAGAAAACTAAACCTGAGATTTGAGATATATAATTTGTCTTGGCTTTCAGATTTAAAGCACCTAAATTACTTGAAGATAGTTATGGCATTGTTTTTTCCCCTAGATAAATAACATAAGAAGAAAATTATAATGGACCTTAAGGATTTAATTCAACAAAGGGCTAGATAGCAAAGAGAAAAGGTGGAAAACAATTCAAATATCAAGAAGATAAAGTTAGGAGGCACTGATAAAAGTTACACTTATCCTTTCGGCCTACTAATATAGCTGTAGCCTAAATCAGATGGATTTATTTTATTCATTACAGCACCTAGTTTTGCTCCAATCCTTACAAGCAGCAAGTTAATGCTCTTGCATCCGCTACAAGTAATTACGTATCAGAAGAAAATTAATTTGTATGACTACCTAGTCATGGTAAATTTCTTTAACGAATACATAAAATTTTACCTCAATTTCTGTAAGGTTCTACTGAGTTACAGACAGTAGAAGACCTTTAATTGGAGTTCAGTAGTTTCCGGTTCTTTACAAGGAGTTCCACTCCATATACATATGCCTTTTCTCTGTGGTCTCCACTCCATGAAGGGAACTGGGGCTATTTTCCGCAGCTCCCTGCACATCTGATCTATATTTGAGCCCTGTGGAACAATTGATACCTATACTCTTGTACTTTCTCCATTGCTGCACCGCTAGTAATGAATCCAAGACACTCAGAGACAATGTCAAACTTACTAAATGAATCTTGGCTACATCTGTCAGATCATGTGATCGAGGAACTTTAATTTCAGAGTGGATGGAAAATTGAAGCTAAAAGTGCCTACCAAACTTTTGTTAGCAAACAAGTTTATCCTATAATTCAGTAATTCACATCATATGCTACCAAAATGGTCTTTAATTCTTTAATTTGCAAAAAATAAAAAAGTTGTGAAAAATCATTTTTTTGGTAATCTCCTTAGAATTACTAGTTGTATCTTCTTATCCTATATGCATGATAACAGTTAGTGTTCAAATAGTACATCCAGCTAGCTTAGGTGAGATCCCCTTGGTCTGACAAAAATTGCTAGTGGTAATAAACAAAGGCATTAGCTTATAACAAAAGATCAGAGCCAAACAAAAACTGCAGGATGATAAAAATAATTCTATATGTCAATTAGTCACCAAGAATTAACTACTTAGGTACAAAATGTTTAATAAGAACATCTCGATCACTATCCTTCAAAGTGCTGACACTATGCAATTCCGGGAGTGCGAATCTTTCACTTCTCCACTATTTATGGTTTTTGAAGAAGAAAGAAAGCTTGCAAATGATATGAAAAGAGTTTTTTTTTCTGGATTTCCTAAATAAATAATTTATATTACACATTTCCAATTATATGTAGCTTAACGAATTAAAGCTCATCTTTATTAACTGATATGATATATGACAGGCAAAGCTCAAAAACTCATTTCTGATTCATGATCCATCAAAGGTTAATTCAGTTTCACTAAATATGATATTGGGACACTTGGTGGCCAAAGACCAAAACAGACATAACCATGTACCTTTTTAGCACAACTTGGCCGGAGACGAGCATCATCAGGAACAAAATGGCATCTGATCTAATGCATCTTCAACAGCAAAATGAATATAAAATCATCATCAGATGTTTGGCCTACCTAGTTAAAGGCAACCAAGTATAGGACTGAATGCATTACTTGGATGGAGTAGGCCTATTTAGCGGATGACCACTGATGAAGCTTCGCGGCCAATCGGGAGAAATGAATCAGTTGCATGAGGTGTGATGTCTAAGAGGTAATCAGTAGGTAAGTTGAATTTGTTCCTTTGTTCAGTTAAGGTCGAGCGGGTTGAGTTCGAAGGTGCCAAAGTGAAGGCTGAGATGTCCTTGTTCCTACAGAGGATACTTGGTATTGAGCCTTTATCAACTGAGATGGATTTGAGTTGGAGTAGGCTTAGTGCTTAGGCGAGGCCAAGATTGGTCCCCACAAACTAAGAACTTGAAACAATGTGGATGATTTGGAAGCGTTCTAGGCTATGTGCTGGTTGTAGGCACTAGGTGGGGAGCTAAATGTCATGTTATAACTGGGACATGCAGCTAAAGCAGTCGACTAGCTAATCCCCTACCAAAACTCATACAACCCTTTGGACACATGTCGAGCTCCTATTATTGGATAAATCAAGCAGAAATTTATTTCACATGAGGGTTAAATTCTTATATGAAGTGTTCCATATACGAGAATCAGTAATTTTTAGCTGCAGGTGAATATGTCATGCGATCTATAGATGGCTACTAACATCATACCTCATCCAGCCTTCAAAACATAGACAACGTCACTAGTATACAGAACTCAGGATATGGCATTATCACTGATTTCAGAAAAGTAATGAAACCTTTACTTGCACATAATTTGGAGAAGTCACTGAAAATTAGGCATGGTATTGGTTAAATTTATATATAACAAAAAGTCATCTCCAAAAGCCTTTATTACGACTAATGAAGAAGGAACATGCACCATACTGCAGTGTCATAGAAGACTTAAACAGATTGATGTTTTCATATACCTATTAGTGCTTCAAATAGGATAAGAGAATAAGGTCAACTTATAAAAAGATAGCAGAAGCCAATGCATTGTTAGCATATGCTCTCTTTACAATGCTCTTCCTGGAACTGAATAACTTTGGCATATTAATTAACAAAGATGGCCGACGTGATATAATATAAGCAAGGATCTAATATTATCAAATGCACATATAAAATTTATCGCTTACTCTATTTTTGGAACTAAAAAATTACCTTTACTCTCTCTTTTTTTCTGCACTCGTATCCCCTGATTTTGATAACATTATGCTAAAGAATTATAAAGTATGTTTCAAATCATCCATTTATTAGAATTCGTGGCATAAATATCAATGATGAAATTCCTTTTTATCATTGGCACACTCTAATTAATACTAGTGTTACCAGTAACCACCCTGTTTCCGTCAAAAGCAGATGGATTCAAGGATCGAATAAACCACGAAAAGCTCATTTGTCTTTATTTTAAATGCAAAAATTCATGATCCAAAAAAAGCACCACCTTGGAAGGCGTCTCGAAGCTCGCCACCCTCTGCAATCTCCTCGACCGATGACGGCGATCTCCCTGGACCTCCCTTCATCGCCCTCTCGGACAGCACCGTCGACGCCACCACTGCACCTCCCATCTACACCGCTGCAACCTCACCAAACATCCCCCTTCTTCCTCTATCTAATCGCTATCAACTCTAATCCAATCCGAGGAAAAAGCGAGGAGTAACAAAATGAAGACGAGGCGACGAATAAGGAAACCGGCGCAACGGTTTTGCAATGGATCCCATCCAATTACAATATTAATTCAGAACCTTGTAATCGCCATACTTCTTCTGTCGCTGCCACTTGGCTGTAGGGAAAGGTCCGGTGACGCTTGTATGCAAAGTTTGTTGGAGAGGATCCTGATCCTCCACTCACCCAATAATTAGAATAATTCAATTTTTCCAATTTATTTATTTATTATTATTATTAAAAAATAGCAAATGAATACTATGTTCCAATCATGATTTACAATATCACGACCACAAAAATTCAAGAGCATTTGATAGAGTCATAGCACAAGCAGTCAGATGAAATTTAAATTTTATACGTTAATAAATTATAATTTTTAATTCGAATTAAATCACGAGACTTATATATCAAATTAAAACTTATTATCTACCTTTATTGCATGGTTACACCTTGTAATATTTAATATTGAATCAAAAAATATCGTTTAATTTTTTTAATTTTTTTTATTAGTTTATACTTAGATACTTATTTTCATTTTTGTAAAGTTAGAGTTTTGTCATTTATAGAGTTAGGATTTTGAGATTATTTAAAATATTTATTTAGTTGATGTTCGATAGTTTTAATTATCAAATATTTTTTTTTCCTTTTTTTCAAAATTATGAGTTTTGAATACTTATTTTTTATATTTTGTTGAATCAACAAATTTTTAAAAGATTATTTTTAACATCCGTATTTGAATCAATGAAATCAATATTTTTTATAGTATTAGTTAGTCTTTAAATCGGGCAATCTTTGTGATCATTGTGTGATCATTTTTTATATCCAAAGACTTCATACCTTAAAATTCCGATCATATCATATATGAGGGGTGATCGAGGGATACCACGTGGTGTGAGAGTCAAGTTAGAAAAAGCGATGGTAGTCCAAATGCAACAGTCTTCCTGGCTCCCGGCTGATACAGCTTCCCGACTACGACATTCTCTCTAGCTCCCGAATTAGGATGATGAGATGAGTGACACTGACACACCCAACATCGTCTCTATGACGACAAAAGATTTCAATAAGCTTGTGGCCACCACCGTGCAGACAGTGCTATAAGAACAACCGCAACAACTCCTACCGCAGGGGCCTACCCTTGGGGGAAACCTCTCTAGATCAACAGGAGCACCTTTGGAGCCTGACCTCCGAACAACGTGGCCCGTAGAGTCTCCCCAGAGGGCAGTCCCCTCTCAATTGAGTCCGGTAGCAACGTTGGAGTCCTTTGGGAAGACTTGGTGTCTGGACCTTCAGAAGAAGGAGGTCACCATATTTGGTGGGGCTAAGGCCCCTTCGGGATCTCTGTTTTCTAAAAACATTCTCCGAGTTGTGCTACCACAGTACTTTCAGGCACTAACGATCGGGGAATATCAAGGAACCACCGATCCGGAAAATCATGTGGTAAAATTTGAGGATGTTGCCCTATTACATCAATACTCGAAAGAAATAAAATGTCGAGTCTTCTTGACAATGCTCTTGAGCCCCGTCCAGAGGTGGTTCGGTCGGCTCCACGCCTCCTCCATCTATACCTTCGTGAAATTCAAAAATATGTTCCTACAGTATTTTTGTGGCTAGCCAAAGGTATAAGAAGACTCTACACGATTTATACGCCCTCAGACAAAAACCCAAATAGTTGTTGAAGGAATATCTCCAACGATTTAATCGAGTAGTCATGGATGCCCCTTCAGTTATTCCAGAGATGCAGGTCAATGTCTTCTCCCAGGCCTTGATAGACGGTGAATTCTTTCAATCTTTGGTTAAAAAATCTCCTGTCAACTTCGATGGGTTGTAGACAAGTGTACTCAAGTATATCCAAGTAGAAGAGGCCCAATATGCCCGAAGAAAGGAAATTTCAACTCTGACAACGATCGTAGGCCATTTAGATCGAAGGGCTTCTCCCCTCCCCTTACGTAACAAAAGACATCCCAAGCATAAGGAGGATAAGATTATGCAGATAGTGAAACTTGTCCCTAATTCGTTCCTGAGATCGGGTTGTGAGCCACCCAGGCAAAACCAATATTGTGCCTTCCACGAATCGGATACTCATTCAACCCGAGATTGTCAACAGTATATTCGAAAACTGAAGCGAGTAGTGGAGTAGAGGAAGGCCCCTCGAAATCAACCTAAGCAGGGAGGACTTTCCAAGCCTTACCAACATCCTCGCCGCCAAGCTAACACAAATCATCGCTCGAATCGGCAATCCCCTTCGTCGTAAGAAAAATCCCTGATAGCCCCCGATCTCAGCAAGAAGCTCCCTGAGAGAGGGAGAAAGATAAAGAAAAGGGCAAGATGGATGCTAGAGGAATGATCCACATGATCTCGGGAGGACTCACAGATGAAGATTCGACCCATGCCCGCAAAGCTCATGGACGGAGATTTGAGAGCTATGGGGTCAGTATTGGTAGAGGAAGCCAGTAAGACCCCGCAATAAGCTTCGGACCTAAAGATCTAGATGGAGTAGAGACTCCCCATGATGATGCTTTGGTGATTGAAGCTTGAGTTGTCAACTACACTATCAAACGGGTGTTCGTGGACAAGGGGAGTTCAGTCAATATCATCTTTAAGTAAGTTTTCAACCGGCTACAATTAGAGGAGGAAGAATTATACTCGGTGAATACCTCCCTTTATGGGTTCACCAGACATGAAGTACAATCAATTGGTCAGATCCATCTCTCTCACTAAGAGAAGAGCTCGTGAGGAGGACAAAAAGGGTGCTCTTCCTCTTCCTAAACACAGTCTCCGCTTACAATGTCATACTCGGGAGACCAGTATTAAGCGCTTTCCAAGCGGTGGTCTCCACTTTCCACCAGAAGCTCAAATTTCTAGTAAGAAGACAAGTGAGGGAGGCTAAGGGAAATCAGGCGGCCGCCCGTAGATGTTATATCATTATGGTCAAAATTGACTCCCGCAAGACTCCCTGACTACGAGATGATTTGGTTCAGGTTGTTCATGATGCACCGATGTCCCGATCGATTGAGGGAAAGGAAGAGGTACAGATCCATCCTACCCGATCAGAGGGGATCACTCAGGTAGCTTCGGAACTATGTCCAGAGCAAAAGCAGACGCTAATCGCATGTCTCGCCCGCAACCACGATGTCTTCACCTGGTCACACCGGGAAATCACCGGGGTCTCCTCGAAAGTGATGGTGCATCGGTTGAATACCCTCCCCGACGCTCGACCCTTCTGATAAAAGAAGCGAAGCTTCTCACCTGGGCAGGATCAGGTAATACAAGTGGAAGTCCGAAAATTGAAGTGAGTCGGACATATACGAGAGGTGCATTTTCTGACTTTGCTTGCTTATGTAGTACTAGTGCCCAAGTCAGGCGAAAAAAGGAGGGTGTGCGTTGACTTTCGAGATCTTAATAAAGCTTGCCCGAAAGATTTCTACCTCCTCCCTCAGATTGACAAGCTGGTAGACTCCATCTCTGGGTGTGAGTTCATATGCATGCTCGATGTCTATTAAGGATATCACCAGGTTCTCTTGGCTCAGGAGGATCAAGAAAAGATTAGCTTCATCACCCCTGTCGGGACTTTCTGCTACACTGGTATGCCCTTCGGCTTGAAGAATGTAGGAGCAACTTACTAACGGCTGATGGATCGAGTATTCGAGCATTAGATTGGGAGGAACACTGAAATCTATGTGGATGACATCCTGATCAAAATCACTGAGACAAAAAGTCTGGTCGCAGATGTTAAAGAAACTTGCAGCACCTTGAGGAAATACGAGCTAAAGCTTAATCTGGACAGGTTGCATCATAGCCCTATCTCGGTTCATCTCCCACTCAGCTAGACGAAGTTTACCTTTCTTTAAGGTGTTAAGAAAGGCTTCGAAGTTCGAATGAAGCAAAGAATGCGACAAAGCTTTTGGGGAGTTAAAAGAGTACATCTCCCGGCTCCCAATTCTCTCCAAGTCGGTGGCAGGTGAGATACTGTGGATATACTTAGTGGCCTCTGGGGGAATTGTCGCCATGGTTCTGCTGCGACAAAAAGATAAGGTACAACACCCTAACTACTTCTTCAGCCACTTACTCAAGGAGGCAAAAAGCAAATATACCGGCTTGGAGAAATTGACTTTCTGTTTAACTTTGGCATCTCAGAGGTGTTGGTGCAATTTGCACTACAAGTCAAACCCTAAGGTTTTGATGTATGACCAAAGGTTAAAGTTAGACTGTTG
>JBBUKS010000113.1:5131512-5141965 GCA_038050645.1 Hedychium gardnerianum | reverse complement strand
GTCTTTGGTTTAGTAATGTTTGAAATTTTATTTTGATTAGGATACAATGTACATGAGCAAAACTTGGATGTATAATAGATTAGATAATAGATTTATCCGAGATGAATATTTTACTGGAGTTGAAGAGTTTGTCAATTTTGCTAAGAGTCATCCAGAATGTATAAATGATGCCGATTTACGTTGTCCATGTAATCATTCCAAATATAGAAATAGAATTTTCCTTGATGAAGATACAGTGAAAGTATATATTTGTAGAAATAATTTTGTTCCAAATTACTACAACTGGTAATGTCACGGAGAGCCTTATTTGTCTCATCATATTGGAACTTTGGTTGCTTCTTCATCTGACACAACTTCTGTAAGGGAATCATCATCTAATGAAAATGAAATACAATCAATGGTTCACGACACAATGAATATAGTTGATCATTCTAATATAGATGAAATACCAACACCTAAAGTTCAACACCTATATGACATGTTAAAGGCTAGTGAAAGAGTAATGTGGGAAGATATTCCATCTGGTCATTCCCAACTATCAACTACTACAAGATTATTAAACATTAAGATAGAACATCATTTCTCAGAATAATATTATGATGATATTTATCAATTGATGTCAGAGTTGCTCCATAACACAATGACTAATAACTTCTACAGTACAAAGAAATTGGTGAGGGTTTTAGAATTACCTGTTGAAAAAATTGATTATTGTATCAATAACTGCATAATCTTTTGGAATGAAGACAATGAACTGACTGAACATAGAATCTATACTGACCCTCATTATAAGCATCATAGTCGCATTCCAAGAAAGAAGAAAAAAAATATTACATGAAAAGTTATGTATTACTTCTTGTTAACTGCTAGACTTCAACGCTTATATGCATTTGCCGCAATAGCTTGCCACATGAGGTGACATCATGAGTATGTGCACGAAGGAGGTATAATGTGTCATCCTTGTGACTCTCCTACATGGAAACATCTTGATACAACATTTCTCTCTTTTACAATAAAATCATGTAATGTGAGACTTGGACTTTCTGCAAATGGATTTCAACCATTTGGTCAGTCGAGATAGCAATATTCATCTTGGCCAGTTATATTAATACCGTACAACTTACCGTCATGGATGTGCATGAAAGATGAATTCATGTTCCTTACTATGCTTATTTTAGGTCCAACCAATCTGAAAGAGAAGATAGATATTTTCTTGCAACCTCTAATCACCGAGTTGAATGAATTATGAATGTAGGGCCGAAGACTTATAATGTTGCAAGTAAAACTAATTTTACATTGCATGCTGCTTTATTATGGACAATTAGTAATTTTCCAATCTACTCAATGTTGTAAGGATGGAGCACGGTTGATAAGTGTTGGTGTAGGATGCATCATACGATCGAACCTGCGGTTTGGATCTTGGAAATAGGTTCAAGTTAAGTCTTGTGATTTTCTAACATGTTGATTGAGCTTACAAGGAAGTCTTAATTGAGGCTAGACAAAGGAAGCCTTAGTTGCGATTAGACAAGGAAGTCTTGGTCGGAGGGATCAGACGGAAGTCTTGACAAATCAAGGACATCGGGCAGGAAGTCCTAGGGGTCGAGGACACCAGGCGGCAAGTCCTGGGGGTTGAGGACACCATGCAGAAGTCTAGACAGGCTGAGGGTCAAAGGTCTAGCGGAAAGTCCCAAGGGTCAAGGTTAGGCTGAGCAAAAGTCCAAGTAGGTTGGGTGGACTAAATTTGGAATTAGGTAAACTCTCCTGAGTAGAGTGGTGAGGACGTGCTCTCGAAAAGAGAGCAGTAGGCATTAGTCTAACCTAAGATTTCACGAAAAATCTAGGATTGAGATCAGACAGCTCGAAGAGTTGTCAAACACATTTAGTTATATATCTGTGCTAATATTGTGATACAGGAAGCTAAGTACTGAAAAAGAGACTCCAGGTGCTTGGAGTGGCTTCGGTGACTGGGTGTCCAGGTGCCCCTAATGGATCTAGGCACCTGGACTGCTTGACCACAACTCTGCATCCAGATGAGGTGGTGAGTCCTGGTTGGTCGACATATGTTAGATCCTAGGCACACGGGAGGGATCTAGGCGCCCGGGAAGAGATAATACTACGACAGAAGAGGTTGGAGAGGGCTTCAATCAGGTGATGCCAAGTCAGCAGATCAGGCGCTCGAAAGGGATCCAGGCGCCTAGATTGGCCGAGTCAGCTATGACCTCAGATTAGATAGGGGTTGCTGGAGGTGCCTTATACCGATCCAGGCACCTGGATCAGGCTATAAAACAAGGTCACAACCTGAGGCTTCAGATCATCAATCTACGCGCTCTACTATGCTCCGTCAACTGTGAAACGCTGCTATGCTCACGCTACAATGATACAATAACGCCGCGACGCCGCTACTAGCTCAAATGAGCCTAGACCTTGGTAACGCGAGTTATTTATTATTCATTTCATTTCTTTTCGTGCTTAATTTATTAAGGGTCGGTAGGTTTGTTACCGAACCCTTCACTTGTAAAAAAAGGTTATTAGTGATTGCTCACCGAAGCGGTCAACTTGGCTGCGGGCCTTGGAGTAGCAGCCACGATGCTACGAACCAAGTAAACCAAAGTGTCCTTTTACTCTGTCTTATTATTCTGCTACATGACTCTTTGGTTTTCTTCGAACGAATTTCAAATGCATATGAAACACGTTATTCAACCCCCTCTAGCACGTTTTCGATCCAACAATTGGTATCAGAGCGGGATCGCTCTAAATTGGTGAAACCACCAATCGAGCACATTTTTTTTGTTCGTTTTTCAATTTTAACGTTTAGTCCGAATTAGTGCAATCACCTCTTCGAACAAATCTTTATGTTTTTCGAAATTGCTCGAAATTGATGCAACAACACTCGAATCAGTTTACGCTATTTTCTTTTTCTCCCACACTACTAAATCCAATACTAAGTCTTGGGACATTCTCTATTTTGTTTTTGTGTGTGTAAGATTCTAAATGACACACCAAGAAAGCTACAGTACAGCTCATCCCTCGCTTTTCACCCGAGACGACTTTGGCTATTGGAAAAGCTGCATGGAGTTCCACCCGAAGACTTAGGTGGACATGTGGATTTTCATTCAAATCGGGTTCGCGCTCTCTCTCGACGGAAATGGAGAACTGGTGGGTTGCGAGAACTAGGACCAACACATGAAGAAAAAGATAGAAGCTGATGCCAAAGCAACACAGACCCTACAATGCGGCTTAACCAAAGAGGAACTAAGCCGAGTTGGTCCATTCATCAGTGCGAAAGACTTGTGGAACAAGCTAATCAAGCTCCATGAGGGATCTTCGAACACTAAGGTAAGCAAACGAGATTTGCTATTAAATAATTTATTTAACATAACAATGTTCGCGAGTCAACTTCATGCCCGCCTCCGATACATACTTAACGGGTTACATGCAATTGGGCAAACAGTGGAAAATCGTGACATCATAAGGTACACACTGAGAGCTTTTCCAAGAAATATATTGTAGGCTTCGATCGTCGATGCTTACAAAGTCTCTCGGGATCTCTCAACAATTAAGTTAGATTCATTATTTTTTGAATTAGGATTCCATGAACATACTAATGGAAGCCAATCCGAGAAAGGAGTTGATTTGTTTGCAGGACAACGAAAACAACACAAGTCGAAGGCAAAAGTAGAAATACAATCAGAAGAATCCGAATCCGACGATGACGATGAAACCACTGCAGAACTAGTAAACCTTGGTCGAATAATGGTAAAAAAAAAGGGATTCAACATATGGGAAATCAAGAATATCTCCCAAAACAAGAAAGCTGAATCAACTTGCTACGAGTGCCAGCAGAAGGGACACTTTAAAGCTAATTGTCCAAGACTGAAGAAAAAATATCAAAATACAAGGAAGACACTTAAAGCGACATGGGACGAATCTTCATCCTCTGAAGAAGAAGAAGACCACCATAACAACCTTGCAATGGTGGCTAAAACTAACATTGAGTATGAGTCTGGATCCGAAGGCGACTCCGAGAAAAGCCACGGATCCGTATCGATTTTCGAAGGGCCAAATCCCACTGTAAGTACTAGTGTAGAACTTGAATTATCCAAAGTTATTACTTATCTGAATAATAAGTTAGAAAAATCCAACAATCGGGTTAAATAACTCCGAAAGGAGGTCAAACTAACTCAAGTTTGAGAATTGATCAAGTTCAGGTTAGAACCTCAACTCAAGTCCAATAACTTGAGGAAGAGAATTCCAATTTGAAATATTAGATTACTAAACTAAAAGATTCATTGGAAAAGTTTCCTATTGGATCCAAAGGCTTTGACATGCTTCTTGGGTCACAGCGGGTTGTGTACAACCGAACTGATTTGGATTCAAATAAAAAACTGTTCAGAACAGGTCATTCATATCTCTAGTTAATCGAAATAAACCTAGAGTCCAAGCATGAGTTCAAAAAATTTATTTGGTTAAACAAGTCAATATGAACCAGTATTAGGTCCCTCAAGATCATGTATATCTTTTGTGGATAGACCTTATTCAAGCCATGCTCAAGGGGAAGCCAATCAGAAATTTATTTTTATTATTAGATAAATTGCTTGTTTATTTCTTTTATGCATGCTTTCTTTATTGCTTAATTTAGAATAGTAGATAAGGACTTAGGCTTGTTGACACTTGCTCAACCTAGTATTAGGGTTGGGCAAGATGATAGTACGTTAGGAAAGCCTAGTCTAAGTAGTCAGGTAAGGTAAGGAGTACCTTATTTGGTCTGCTTAGCTAAGTGAAACTAACTGAAGCTATCTCGCCACATCCTAGACTAATTAAATCAGGGTTTCTCAATTGATCAGTTAAGTGTTTAATTTCATGAATCAACTTTATCTTAGAAAGTGGTCATTGCTCCGATAACTAAGAAGACCTCTGTGCCTCGCAATGACCTGGAAGCTGAAATCTAAAATGTGCACTTAGTTAATCAATTTTTAAACTTAAATCTAACTCAAATATTAACTAGGGATTAGAACACAACCTAAATTAATAACGATTAAACATCATCTCACAAAATACTATATGGTCCTCTTGTTTGAAAACTTAGAAATAGATGAGATGAATTTATGTTTTAATCTACTTAACCAATTTTAATTAATCCTTATTACATCTCAATTCTACTTAATCTAATTAAATTACTTAATCTATTATAATTCAATTAATCTATTTAACAAAATTAAAATAATTAATCTAATTCATTTAATTAATCAATTTAATTAAACCTAATCAATTACACTTAATATACTTATCTAATCCATTCTAATTAAACTTAATTAATAAAATTTTAAACCTAATTATTAATTTAACCGTAACTAATTAAATTGAAACTTAATTAATAAATCCAATTTAATTAATTAATACAAATTTAACTTAAGTCGAATTTAACTAAAATATTAATTAATATAAATAATCTAATTAATCAAAACGTAATTAACTAAGTTAACCTAATCAATTTATTCGAAACTAAATAAGTTAAATAATTTAACCTTAATTAATAAATTTAAACCTAAACTTAATTATTAACTTAAATTTAATTAGATAATTCTAACGTTAAATTAACTCAGATTTTACACTTAAAATTAAATTAACTAATTAACTTTATTTTTAATCCGAAGTTAAAATTCAATAAGTAAAATGAATAACCTAGTTAAATTTGTCTAAACTTAACTTAAACACTAACTAAATTAAGCGAATTAATTCTAAATAAACTCAAAACTATAATTTAGCACAACTCGGGTGCCTGTATCAAATACAGGCGCTCCGCACCACCGCTATAGAGGCGCCTGGACCTACTCTAGGCGCCCCAAGTCGCTTAACCAAATGCCCATGGTTTTCACTGAGGCGCCCATGGTTTTCCCAATTGAGGCGCTTGGAACTACTCCAAGCACCTCAATACCTGCCACGTGTCTAGGCACCTATATCAATACAGGTGCCCGGAATCCTTTATAAAAGGAACCCGAGACCTCATTTATAGGCGCCCCAAACCGAGTTCCCTCTCCATTTTCTCTTCCCTTTTCAACTACGATTCAAGTGGGCAACCCAGATCGTCAATTTCTATATAAGTCTCAAAAACATGCCTAGGTAACACCCAAAACTCTCTTACTTTCTGCTTTATGGTTCTTTTAAATAGTAATTATTATTAATAGAATTAAGAGCAAAAACACTGAGGTTGGAACCTCTAGTACTCCTAGCACTGACCCTAAATTTCCTAAGAGGAACTTAGAGCTAGGTTTTTATCCATATCATATAGGCCTCTGCATACTAGATACCTCTGTAGGACCTTTTTTCAAGATCATGCATCCCCTCAGTAGACTTAATAGAATATTATGGATTGAGTAACCTAGTTTATTATACTACCTCGGTTAACACAACTTTGTGTGCCGAGTTGTACAATAATCTGGTTAAGATGAATGACACCACTTACTTTACTAGGGTTAGTGGTAGAAACATCTTACTCACTCCTACCATTATCAGAGATCATTTAGGACTTAGACCCTCATCATGCACATTTTTGTGTTATCCTCCTAGAGATTTGCCATTTGGTAATCCTTACTCCGACATTACATTAGATAGGATGTACTCCTATTTTTTTTTTTGAGGAGGAGAGGGTACCGACAGTGACTTAATTTCCCTTTGTTCGACTTAGGATACATGACTATGCCTTATATAGGTTCATAGTTACTTGCATTTTTCCCTTACCACGAGGGATGTCGTGATGATGCAACCATTTCATACATTCCTACTTTATGCACTGTATCATAGGTTAGACATAGACTTGAGTCTGCACATATTCCATGACATCATCTACTCAGCTAGCATTTGTACTAGTAAAAGAGTTCACATGCCCTATTGTCATATGTTGACATCATTATTAGCTGCCTTAGGTATAGAAGTTACCTCAGGTGAGATCAAATCCTTAACTGAGTTTGACATGATAGGAGCTAGGCAGTTTTCATTAGCTAGAGCACATTTAGATGATGATGGGGTCTTGACATGGAGGAGAGGAGACTAGTCTCAGCCTGACCCAGCACTAACAGAGGAGGAGGAGATGCTCGATCTTTTTGTCACAGATCTACTTCAGCTTCCTCCACCTCCAGTTCCAACTACTCTAGAGCTGGCCATTAGTATTCAGGAGTCAGTTTCTGGTATCCAACAGACTGTAGATAGACAAGAACAGTAGCATCAAGCATGACATCTTGAGATGATGGAGATGTTGAGATCTTGGAGCCCTAGTCACTCTACTCCATCCCCTTGATAGACTTATGTGCTGATATTTTGAGATACTTGTATCTTGACTACTTCTTGACTGTGATTGACCAAGGTTGACTTATGTGTTTTGATTCTTTAACTCCTTGGAGCCATTCAAAACTAAGACAGTTAGGTATGTGTTTAATAGACTAGGATTTTATACCTAATATGTTATTATTAATTACTTATATTTTTTTATTGGACTTAGCCTAGGTTCCTACCTTAGACATCATGATCCTATAGCAATCTTAAGGAGTCTGAACGTCTCACAACATCTAGGTCTAACTTGCTTGTGTATTGCACCACATAGAATGGTGTGAGACGTTTATGACTATACTCCAGATTCAAGATGTAGAACAAGTGCATCAACATAAATCAAAAGGAGTATAAAGAAATATTAATCACTTAATGTGACAAAACTCAAACTTAACTCAATGATCACTCTTTATCATTTGGGTAAAACGAGTTCAGACATTTACTTAAGAACTAATTTTTAAAACTTACTTTAAAAAATTGTTTTTCTCCATGCTTGGACATTAGGAAATGAAATAATATTCTCCTTTAAAAATAAAATTGTTTTTTTACCTATATTCAAAACCTTGTTTCCATAAAAAAAATTAAAAAAAATTGTTTTCCAAATTTGTTTTCAAAAATTATTTTTCAAAATTATTTTCAAAAATTATTTTTTAAAAAAATTCTTTTTCAAAAATTCTTTTCCAAATTGATTTTCAAATTTTTTAAAAAAGTTGTTTTCTAAAAAGTATTTTTGTTCTTTTTAAAATTGTTTTTCATGATCTTTTTTTTCTATTACAAATTTCTTTAACTTTTTTCTATCCTTAAAACTAACATGTTTTTTTTTTTAAATTCCCATTACTTTTCATCTCTCCGATTAAAAAATTAAAAATTATTTTCGAACTTCTATTTTATTGATCTTCTAAAATTTCAAAAAAAAATTCTCAACTTTTTCACGTACCTTTTTGATATGCGGCAAAGGGGGAGAGATAAGTAAACAAAGTTAAAACGACTTGCATGAATTTAGGAGAGATGTCAGATTAAGAGGGAACATGACATGTTATTTCTTTCACCTTTTATATCTCCTTAAACTATTGTTATTTAATTTCTTTTTTAGCTAACTCCCTAAATAATTGTGCTTTAATTTAATTTAACTTTAACCAAATTGTCAATAATCAAAAAGGAGGAGATTGTTGGTGTAGGATGCATCATACGATTGAACTTGCGGTTTTAATCTTGGCAAAAGATTCAAGTTAAGTCTTGTGGTTTTCTAACATGTTGATTGAGCTTACATGGAAGTCCTAGTTGAGGCTAGGCAAAAGAAGACCTAGTTGCGGCTAGACAAGGAAGTCGTGGTTGGAGAGACATAGTGGAAGTCTTGGCAGATCAAGGACATCGGGCAGGAAGCCTTGGGGGTCGAGGACACCAAGCGGCAAGTCCTAAGGGTCGAGGACACCAGGTGGAAGCCTAGAATATGCTGAAGGTCTAGTGGAAAGTCTCGAGAGTCAAGGTCAGGCTGAACAAAAGTCCAAGTAGGTCGGGTGGACCAAACTTGGCATCAGAAAAACACTCCCGAGTGGAGTGGTGAGGATGCACTCTCGAAAAGAGAGAGCAGTAGGCGTCGGTCCAACCTAAAGTTTCACAAAAAAATTAGGGTTGAGATCGGACAACTGTCAATAATGCTAATTTATATATGTTATAACATTGTGATGCAAGAAGTTAGGTACCTGCAAAGAGATTCTGAGCACTTGGAGTGGATCTAGGCAATTGATAGTCTAGGCCCCTCTAACGGATGCAGGCGCCTAGACCGTTCAAACTCTGCTCCACAAATAGATGAGGTGGCATGTTCTGGTTGGTCGGTACACGTCAACTTCCAAGTGCCCAAGAGGGATCGAAGTGCCTGGGAAGGGATAATGTTGCGACGGAAGAGGTCGATGAGGGATTCAACCAAGTAATGACATATCAGCATATCAGGCGACCAGAAGGGATTCATACGCCTAGATTGGCCAAGTCAGCTATGACCTGGGATCGGATGGGGGTTGCTAGAGGTGCCCTATACCGATTCAGGCTTGGATTATGCTATCAAACAAGGTCATGACCAGAGGCTTCGGATGATTGATCTACGAGCTCTACTACGCTCCGTCAACTACGAAACATTGCTACACTCACGCTACAACAATACAATAACGTCGCGACGCCGCTACGTGCTGAAATGAGCCTAGACCTTTGTAACGGGAGTTGTTATTCATTTTGTTTCTTTTTGTACTTAATTTATTAAGGGTCGGTAGGTTTGTTACCGAACCCTTCACTTGTTAAACAAGGGAACCTTCTTTTGAGAAGAAGGTTATTAGTGATTGCTCATCAAAGCAGTAAACTTGGCTATGGGCTTTGGAGTAGTAGCCACAAGGCTGCGAACCAAGTAAAAAACCAAAGTGTCCTTTCACTCTGTCTTATTATTTTGCTGAACGACTCTTTGGTTTTCTCCGAACAAATTTTAAAGGTGTATGAAGCGTGCTATTCACCCCCAACCCCCCTGTCTAGCGCTTTATCTTGATCCAATAAATTGTATGGCGATGAAGATGATATGTCGGGAAGAGAGAGGGTATGGTTTCATTAGGAAAAATGGATTACCTCTTCTCCTACCTAACCCTGAACGTACTTCAATTAGAAACCCCGCCAATTAGATTATTACGGACATGACACCCGAACACACCTCCACTCTCATTAGAACACTCATTTATGACCCTCCCTTAGTAGATATGACAGAACCCTCTTCCTCTAGACATGAGCCGGCTAGACATTCTTTTTCTTATGGCGATATAACTCAGTCTAGATTTGATTTTTCTGATTTCCATACCTCCTTAGATACTCTTCATGAGGAGCATCTTGCCCACCAATAATTGTTGGAGAGTTAATTTACTTTGACTCAAGAATAGTTCCAGGAGGTAAGAGATCATTTTAGGAGGACAGAAGATTTCCAAGGTACTGTTTTTGATTTCGTTGACCATCAGTACCGAGAGTTGTCAAGGGAGGAGGGATTTAGATGTTCTATGGATACTATGAGGAAGCAGGTTGCCACACTTTATCAGTATATTGAGCATCTTAGTCACCTGCCCCGCGTACCTAGATTTTCTCCTGGCCTTCGTCCACCATA
>JBBUKS010000113.1:5092112-5111167 GCA_038050645.1 Hedychium gardnerianum | reverse complement strand
ATATTTTATCCTATTTATAATTACTAACTATTTTTATTATATAGTAATAATTTATTTTTATTATTATCTCTTTTATATTTTTTTTATGATTAAATTAGCATATTATAATAACTATAAACATAATTATTATATAATTATAACAACTATAATTTCATAGATATTACAACTAAATTAGCAAACAGTTATAACAACTACAATCTCATAGTTGTCATACAGTTATAGTAGTTATGAAACCATAACTATAATATAAAAAAAAATTAAAACTAAAATTGTTCGGAGTCTTCGAAAAAGCTTTAAATAATATTTTTGTTGAGTTGTAGCAGTTATATTTCGTAGTTGCTATAATGTAAATATAAAATCCTAAATTTTCACAAGTCATAACTTTTAATTTAGATTGAACCGTGAGATATATAATATATCAAATTGAAATTTATTTAGATATTTATAATTAATTATGAAGTGGAACATAACAATTAAATTTTAGGTTAAAAAAATATTATTTAAATACTTTTAAGAGGTTTCGACTAATTTTAGTTTTAATTTTTTTTATTGTAATAATTAGAAAATCATAATTGTTATAATTATAAGATAATTTAATTATAATAATTATAAAATTATAGTGATTACAATTATATAATAATTATAATTTTATAATTATTATAATCTATTTGATTTAGATGGGAGATAAAATATTAATGAAGGATAATTATATCATTAGGGTTACAGTCATGATTATAACTACTACATTAGCATTAAAACAACAATTTTTAAAAAATAAATGTCTTTTTACTAAAACGACAATAAGAGGTGGGACCCTCTTCATTTTTAACAACAGAAAAAAATAAAAAAATTATTTCCAATGAATTATTGAAATTTAGATTTTTAAAGGAAAAAAACTCTGTTTTCTCTTCTTTAGATACGACTAAAGATACTATTTAGATATGGTGTGACGTAAGTCGTGCCTGTAAAAGCTCGAATTTTCTGCCGCGATTAACCCACTACGCGATTCTTTCCCTCTTTCCTCGGACTGCTTCTCGCGAAGGATTCGAGTTCGACGATCGAACAAACTTGAAGTCTAGTTGAATCCTCGATCCATGCTCGCTGATCTAAATTCTTTTCCAAATTCTCGTATCGATTTGTTTAATTTTTGTTTGCGATCTGCTGTTTTTTTTTTTGAGGGTTGAATTCTAAGTCTAGGGTTCTTCAGATTCCTTCGCCTTCCTTTTTGTTTCCAATCGGGATTGTTGTTGCGATGTATAGCAATTTCAAGGAGCAAGCGATCGAGTATGTGAAGCAGGCGGTGCAGGAGGATAATGCCGGGAACTACGTCAAGGCGTTCCCCCTCTACATGAACGCCCTCGAATACTTTCGCACCCACCTCAAGTACGAGAAGAACCCAAAGATCAAGGAGGCTATCACCCAGAAGTTCACCGAGTACCTCCGCCGCGCGGAGGAGATCCGCGCTGTGCTCGATGATGGCCGCGGCTCGGGTCCCGCCGCCAACGGGGACGCTGCCGTTGCCGCGAGGCCGAAGACCAAGCCCAAGGATGGCGAGCGTGGCGGCGATGACACCGATCAGGCGAAGCTCAGGGCGGGGCTCACATCCGCGATCATAACAGAGAAACCCAACGTGAAGTGGAACGATGTGGCGGGGCTTGAGAGCGCCAAGCAGGCCTTGCAGGAGGCAGTGATTTTGCCCGTCAAGTTCCCTCAGTTCTTCACTGGTGTGCTTTTTCTGTAACTTTATAAGATGCCCTTTGTCACTTTGAATCTTTTCTTGCTATTTTTTTGTTTGTTAACGTACCATCATCACTAGTCTTGAAATGAAAATTTATGGATTGTTATTCAGGGAGAACTTTGAAATCATTGATTCCCCATCAACTCGTCACCGAACATCTGCACACCGTAATTGTGTGAATCAAGAGTTACAATGACTTGGATGTAGCTTCTAATGCTACTCTTCATCCTAACATGTATGTGACAATAGGAAGAGCTTTAGCTTCTAATGCTTCTCTTCATCCTAACATGGAAGTGACCGTAGGAAGAGCTTTAGCCTCTAATGTTATTCTTCATCCTAACATGGAAGTGACGATAGGAAGAGCTTGTTCTTAATGGTTTGATTGAAAGAATTTAAGAGTAGAAACAATGATGAATGTAGAATAATTTTTGTTGAGAGAGATTGGAGATGGGAAAAGTGAGCTCCTTACCTGGTTTTATACGAGAGAGATGCAGGAGTAGTAAGCACTTAATTTATTTCTAAAACTAGATGTCCCGTGTTTGAAAAGTTTCACATCATTGTTTTATGCTTGTGTGAGGCAATGCAAGTTAGCAAGGATTATTAATGAAAGGTATAGTGACATTTAAGGACTTCACCTGAAACACATACATAAAAACATGGGTAGCCTTTGTTTTAGTTAGGGCTTTCTGCCTTATATAAAATTCAGTGGCGTGGAAAGAACCTGATGCTTGATCCAGTATCACATTTGCAAACTTTAAACTTAGCATGTATGAAGTGATTTTTTTTTTTTTGAAGAAAATACATTATTTCTTCAACTTTGGCAGCATAATTGTGCCAAATACCTCACTGTTCATTAGTTAAACCAGCAAGGCTAGAATTCAGGAGCTTTCTTTAATGACAGTTATGAATATTGAACAAGCTACATCAGTGAATTTAGGATAAGAACTGTTCTTTTTTAGTGGATACTTCAACTGTTGCCATTTTGCAACATGATAAATATACCAAATTGACCATAGGTGCTGGAATGTTTTGTTTTTCCATGGTGCGTAGTTATTTTGGTGAAAATTCTTCTTTCGATGTTTTTAGTTTTAATTTTTTATGAGGGCATACATCTAAGTTGGTTTGACTTGTCTTACAAATTGTTAATCAGTTCTAGGTGATTAACCATTCTTTGACTTTTTTGATCGTGAATCTTCTCAATCAGTAAATTACCTTACTTTTGGAAAGTCTAGGCAAGCGAAGACCATGGAGGGCATTTCTTTTATATGGTCCACCTGGAACTGGAAAGTCATATTTGGCAAAAGCTGTTGCTACAGAGGCAGAATCAACTTTTTTTAGGTTAATTTCTATCCACAAAATCTGTTAATTAAACTATTAAAAGAGAGGGAGTAACATTACATTGTAGTTTGTAGCTGTTAGTACTTGGTATATTGCTATTGCTGTGATCTAAGAATATTTTTTGTTTTTCAATTTTTTCTTCTTCTTTTCCTTGTAAAGCTTTGTTGTATTTGGTTGCTCATTATTTGGAGGTTTTTTTTGGGGTCATCCCTCATTGCAAATATGTTCTGAACCGTTTGGATTAATAAACTTATATTTTACATGTCTGGTAGGATTTATTTTCTATATCGAGTATGTGCTTATTGAGACTTTTTTATATATAATTCGACGTATTTCAGTTTTAACCACTTGGCTATGGTTGATGTTGCTTAATAGTCAGCTTGCTGCCAGCATTTTTCTAGTGAAGGCTTTCAGCCTTTCACTGATGGAGAGAGCGAGTTTCTTTTTTCTTTCCCATTGTCTACAATTTGATGGATGGTTGGTTTGTTGGTAATTTATTTTTCTACCGAGCATGGTAGGTCACTATTCTAAATCTCCCCAAAACAATTAAACTCTATATGCTAATGAAAGCCATTATCACAATTTCTCCCTATTCAAGGCATGGCATATCATGAAACCCAAGGACAATATCTGAAATTCAACTTTGGTGTTCTGATGTAAGCCTAACCTGAGCAAAACCCTTCTTTCCATCCATGATCCATGTGTTTAATAACTTTCTTGCTCAGCAATGTAAAGTGACTAATAGAGCTAATTTTGATGTCGACTATACTGACTTGCCTTGATCATCTTATTGACCTATGTTTAAATCATAGCTGTTGTCAAATCCACAATATCTCCATTTGCTTCATCAATTTTTGTGTTGTGTCCTCTCTAGTTATCAACTGATCCCTTGAACTTTGACAGTATGGTATGACTATTCTTGAACTCCATAATAACTAAATATGGAAAGTTCAGTTTGTCTCCTGGATAGAATCCCCATGGCTATGTTGGATGCCTCTTTCAAGTTCTGCAGATCTGGAAACATATTGCTAGGTAGCTTCATTTAGTTAACCTCTTACATATACCACTCTTAGTATGGTTGAGTAGGTTGATGCTCTTGATATTCTCCTTGATTATTGTTTTTTTTTTGTTTTTTGTTTTTGTTTTTTTTTGTAATCCAGGTATCCAGTTCTTATGAACCGACTAATCTTGGAGGTGACCGATCTGGCTCAGCTCCATGAAAGTTTCCCACTGGCCACCAAGGTAAATCAGAAAGCGCAGATGGATCCCGCCGACGGCCCAACATCACAAGTTTTTCAAACTCCCCAGGTGTAATGTGCCCTGGGTGAGATTTGAACCCTCGTCGCCTAGGGAGCCCATCCCACCTCTTACCATCACACCATTGCGTCGGGGGCCTTTGATTATCGGTTTTGAGAGAAATTGATTGACTTACTAATTAACTGGTAGAATAATTTTCAAACATCTACGACTGCATTAATAGAGTGTTAGGCAAAGATGCTTAAATCACAATTTCTTAGAGCAACACATGAGGCTTTGAAGTATTTTAACTTTTGGTTGGAGGAACCCTTGTTTAACTTTTCTATCATGGCCCTGTTTGTATAAAATAACAATTGGAATTGCTGGTTTGTGTACCTATACATGTTTTCTATTTTTCTTAAATAAACGATTAAAACATATATCTGAACAGTACCTCATGTTCTGAAACTGTTGCAGTATATCTTCATCAGACCTAGTATCAAAGTGGATGGGGGAAAGTGAAAAGTTAGTTGCCAATCTTTTCCAAATGGCTCGTGAAAATGCACCTTCCATAATCTTTATCGATGAAATTGATTCTTTGTGTGGCCAACGTGGAGAGGGCAATGAAAGTGAAGCTTCTAGGAGAATCAAGACTGAACTTCTTGTGCAGATGCAGGTAAATTTACATAGCACGTGGTTTTTATAATTTATTTGAGTTTTCTTACACAAAATTTGATTAAGGTGACCCACCCCTGTTTCATATGCATGCTTGAAGTGAAGTCTTTTCACTATTGTTGTACTGGTACATTTTAACCTAAACTGATCAGGATTACAACCTTGATTGCTAAAATCTTGAATGGAATTTGTACTCCATGTATGTGCTTGATGTTATCAAATCTGTGCTTAATTGTTGTTGTTGCCTGGTAGTTCTGGCAGTTTATGATGTTATTCTTGTAGTTCTTTTACATTCAATTGATTTGAATAATTCAACATGATTTTCATCACGCAGGATATTAATTAGTTTTATGTTGTTAACATTCAACATCCAACATCCAAAGTATTATAGGTGTCATTTGTTTTTCTTCTTTTTTCTTTTGATTCAAGGGAGAAATAAGCAGTGAAACTAGTATATGGACTATACTAGATTGAGGCACTGGTCCTTTAGGGGAGGGTTATGCGGGTATTCTTGGTCGGTATCATGTTTTTGGCTAGTATTATACTGTAGTTCCATAAAATTGGACTTTTGACAGTAGAATACCGATTGTAGCGGGCAACAATAACTTTCATGTTTTTCTGATCTGTGTTTTTTCCCCATTGGATTTTATGAATTTTGCAGGGTGTAGGAAACAACGACCAGAAGGTTCTTGTTCTTGCTGCCACTAACACTCCCTATGCTCTGGATCAGGTTATTGGTTTAGAGATCCTTAATTTGTTGGTAGTTCTAGTCACCTTCTGATGGTTCTAACCGCTTTCATTTTTTGTTGTTTAATTGCAAGCACAGGCAATCCGGCGACGCTTCGATAAGCGAATTTATATTCCTCTTCCTGATGTTAAAGCCAGGCAACACATGTTTAAGGTATTCACTAGGACCATAACATTGCCATATGTTTCGTCGTCGATCTCAGTATCAGTTCACTCTGTATCATAGGTACACCTGGGAGATACCCCTCACAATTTGCGCGAAAGCAACTTCGAGTACTTAGCCCGTCACACCGAAGGCTTTTCTGGTTCAGATATTGCTGTTTGTGTAAGCGAACTACTAACTTCCAGCATCTAGGCAAATGAATCCCGAGTCGTTAGTGGTTAGTGTGACTTGACAGGTTAAGGACGTGCTGTTCGAACCGGTACGAAAGGCGCAGGACGCGATGCATTTCTACAAGACCAGCGAGGGCATGTGGTTGCCATGTGAACCGAGACATCTAGGTGCCATCCAGACCACACTGCAGGATCTTGCCGCCGAGGGTCTTGCTGATAAGGTGCACACAAAGCTCTGTTGCCCTGCCATGTTCCATATTCTTCTATCGTGCAGTCCATGGTAATTAACCTGAGTGTACAAACAGATCCTCCCACCGCCTATTGCACGAGCAGACTTCGAAAAGGTACTGGCAAGGCAGAGGCCGACCGTCAGCAAAGCCGACCTAGAAGTCCACGAGAGATTCACAAAGGAGTTTGGCGAAGAAGGCTAATTTGGCTTCAGTGAAATGCCCAGCTTGGAACGTTGCAAATTTAAAATCACATTGATTTATGTTCTAATATTTTTCTTCTTCCTTTTGTTACTTTCTCTAGTATATATACTTTTGCCTGTATAGTGGGACAATAGATTGCTAAATAACTCTTGGAATGTTCCTCTGCCTCCTTAGCAACTAAACTATCGAGATTTGAGTTTGTTCTTTGTGTCTATGCAAATCACCATGTTCAACTCGCTTATCGTCGTTGAGATTTGTGATATACTAGTTAAAATCATTGGAAAAACTCAAAGGCACCTACTGTTTTATTTATTATTAAAGGACATCTTGTTCTATTGTATATTTTATTTTTTAAAATTATTTTCATTTTTAATGTTATTGTAATAATTATAAAATTATAATTGTTATGCAATTATAACAATTATAATTTTATTGTTGTTACATAATTATAGTTGCAACAAGTACACAATTGCAATATTTATAATTTTATAATTGTTATAATAATATAATGTTGATCTATGTTGGTTAATATTTATTAAAGATGAAATATTTATATTATAAGAATTATGAATTATAATTATTATAATATTTATTAGTGTTGCTTAGTGTTGAGAGTATTGCTATAACATATTAGTTGATCAGAGATAAAGTATTACTACATTATAATTTATTAATATTGATTAAAGTTAAAGTGTTGATAAAATTTATAATATTTAAAAAATAAGAATAATTTTGAAAAATAAAATATACAGTGATGAAATGAAGCATTTTTTGATAATAAATCAAAAAAAACCTCTTTTGACGATTCAATCAAAATGGATGCCCTCTTAATTTTAAACCTAAAATGTAAAATCATCAATGTCGACCTTAAGTTTGGATGAATAAAGATTTTGAAGAGTGATTAGTGTAGTTAGCTAGTGTATAAAAAGATTCATTATAAATTGACTTAAGTTGGATTATGGTGTGGTTGTCCAAGCTTCGAAAGTAATTGACACTTGTTGGGTTAAACTAATAAATATTTTAAGAAAACAAAATTGAAAATATTAATTTATTAACTAATTATAAAATATTTATAAGTGGGAATTTTCGTGTGATGGAGTCGATTAAGATTATTGGTTCGAAGAAGAGTTGATACCGGATTATCATAAATAAATAAATGGGCCATAAAGGCCTGATAACGTACTTGATGCCTTTTACTTGCAACGACCGTGACGAAGAAGCGGCAGCGAAGGCGGCGCCGGAGAAACCGACTGGAGCGCGGGCGATGGCGTCATACTGGTGGGCGAACCTTCGGATAACGACAGGCGTCATCCTCGGTGGTGCCCTCGGCTTCTATGTCATGCACCGCGTCGAGACCAGCTACAAGGTGCCGCAAGTTCGTCCCTACTCTTCTTAGTGGTCGATTGGATTTGTGTTCGGAATTGCTGTTACTTGCAGGAGAGGATGAAGGAGAGGCTCAGGCAGTACGAGCAGGAGCTGAAGAGAAAGGAGCAACAGCGGAATCAAGACGAGCTCTTATCAGATCCTTAGATTCTCGAACCGATGTCTTCTTCCCCCCTTTAATTTCGACTTAATTAAGTCTCGAATAAAGGTTTCACTTCCGAATTTTCAACTTGCCATTTGTTCTTCCTGGCTCAATCAACCCTAGTTTTTCGTCTCGTCTCGTATTGCAAGGTTTGTTCTAGATAAAACCCTATATTAACCAACTGTGTCTTTGAGAGGCGTTGTGGCAGACGTTCATGGAACTACTTCCCAAGTGTGCTTTAGGAAGAAGACAATATCATGTATTGGGAATTTGAGTTTGTTGAGCATGTTATACTAGTGATTAACAGGCCTGCTTTTGCTAGGAAAGCATACGCTTTACTTTTTTATTATTGCAGTTTGGTTGCTGGAATAAATGCTATCTACACCTTGAATTTTTTACTGGAATTTCACTATACACAACGCTTTTGTTGTTGTAATCTTTCATCAGTTTTAGTAAATATTCTCATCTCGGTGGATGGAAGATGGTGAGCTGGGTGTGTTTGTTGGTAACAGAAGTATTTTGAGGCTTATACTCTGGGTGTGCTTCCCTTTGATTTGCGAGAGTCACCATATTCTTTGCCATGAAATCTTTTGAATATATGATCAGCATTTAAGTAATGAACATGCCATTGCAGGCATCCAAGTTGATTACTTAGGAGAGCATCATCATATCAAATATGTGAATTTCTTTTGGTTTGGCTTGACCTTATTTATTTGTTACAGATTTTAGTAACCCTAATGGTATAGAATGAGTATTGGCTGTTGGCTAACTTCACGACCGGTGGACAGTTTTAACAAGAAAACCTAGCATTATTTTTTTCTCTTTTCCTCTTCCTTTTTTTAATAAAAACTGAGAAGGGCTGTGTTAGGTTAGTGTTAAGTATTACTTATTTAATTGATATTCAAGGCATAGGAATGTCAATTAGCCTTTGATTTCATGGTTGGCATTATATTGATGAATTAATGATTTTGTTCCCCATTCAGACCCACAACAAAATAGGTCTTTTAATTAATCTTTACATGTGCTAATGCTAACAAATAAATTTCTGCATGAAGCATCAACATCAGATTATGGATTTGGCTCTGTTATTGTTGAAAATAAATCATCATTCTTGTTCCATATTTTGGCATTTCATATATTTGATATAATGGGTCTGGATTCTCACTTAAACTGAAACAGTACTACAATTGAAACATTAAATATGAGTATGGAAGAAAAATGCCATGATACACCAACATTTTCAGTTATCATTTTTGAGTTTCTTATTTTGGACTCAAAGTACTATTTATGGCACTCTTTGCGTAATTCATAAACGTTCTATTTTTTTTTTTTTTTTTTTGCAATGTTGCTATACGTTCAACTCTAGTAAGCTAACTAGACTTTATCCAACTCCCATGACAATTGATTCTAAGGCTTCTATCAAATTTAATGGTTATTTGAATGTTTATTTTAGGACTTTTGTTGGTTGGTGGCTGAAAACTTCTTGTTGAGAATAAAATCCTAGTCATCTGATTGTAGTGATAGTCGACTAGGAGATCAACCACACTATTGATTGCATACAAATTTCAGCATTGTGCATTAAATGTTTATGGTACCATTTTATGACTTTAGGATCAAGAATAAGCATGAGACCGGTTTCATGATTTGTGTAATAACTAATATACAATCAAATGATGTCAAAAATATCTGAATTTTCATTGGTTTAACTAATGACATACAATCATGTATCTATACTCATTTGGACTTCATTTGCATCTACTTAATGGAATGCAAGACATATCTGATTATAAAAAACTCTAGCTCTAAACTTTGGTACTGTCCCTTATAGATCAATATATCATTATTTGATATCATGCTCCTTGATGTCTCACATCATATGTACTTTTCAGTGATTGTCAAGCTTCAAGATAGTTTCTCAACTTGAACTGCAATTTCATCATGGTAACCTAGAACTTACTCAGTTTAAATATTATGTTATACATTTTGATATTACTATTTTATCAAAATACTACGGTACCACTGCCCTCCAAGGCAATTAAAACTTGGGACAAAAAATATTATATCGACTGCTAAGTTCACAACACTAAACATGAATCTTCATATCTTAGGATCAGAATTGATAGGTTTCAGATTTGTTTCTTATTTGAAGAGAAGCAAATAGCTGCTCATTAAAAAAGGAGCTATCTTAACACTTGTTTTTAATGAGTATATATAGTTGCAACTTTCTTTGAAAATTCCCTCTTGGAAGATCAAATTGATATGTTCCTTTCTATAAACATTCAAATAGAATGCGCTGGGTACTAAATCAGTTATTCAGTGCCAAATTATGTCAAGCTGCAAAGTTGCTCTAACAATTATCATGCATCCTATCTTTTCCCTGCATGCTAAAATCATTTAGACATCCATATGATATAAGAATGTAAATTATTCTCTTCCTTTTCTCTATACTACATGTGTTTGAGACACCATTACATTTCTTCACTCTACATTTTTTTTTCTCGCTAGCGTTCTTGGAATCATATATTTCAAGAACTCATATATTTCAGATAACCAGTTCATTTAATTTAGTCTAGAAGCTATGTAGAAGTATTAACAACTGTAGATAATGTTTTTTTTTCTGGGTCCCAAGAAGTACTTCTTTGTTCCTCTTTACTAAGCATGCCATCTGAAACTTGAGACATGATGATGATTTAAGGCTTGTTTGGATGACTCACTGACCTTTTTGTGCCAATAACTGAAGGGGGACGGTGGTTGACAATTTTATTTTAGGATATTCAACAATATCTCATACTTGTATGGTAAGGTATTTAAACTTTAGTCATTATGGGGGATTAATTAGATTGAAAATATGATTCATAATTTTCCATTGTAAATTATGTTTTTTTTTAATGGTTTGCTAATATATACATTGTGTTAAATGTGTAATTGGACCAAAATATGATATCAGCACCATATGGCAATGAATCATGATGTCAGTTTAACAAGGAAGTTGCCTTTTCACAACTCAACAAAGAGGTGAATGTTGTTTTTGTCGAAGTTGAAGGGAAACAAAATTGTCACTCGTCCAAGTATGCATCTTAACAAAGTAGTTTATTGCACGCATACATCTTTGGAGAATATTGCATACATGCATTTGCAAACTTTCTGACCTGGAAATTTTTTACCCTAAAAGATCAAAATGCTAGATTATTTAAACCTGTTTGATCTGGGCTCCAAGACCATGGCTAGGGGAGGAAGAGGGAAAAGAAAGGAATAGAATTGAGAAACGGAGGAGGGAGCAGAACAGAGCTGAGAGAGATTTTTCCTGCTCTATTTACTTGAAAATGGAGAAAAGAAGGGAAGAGGAGATAAATTGTCTAAATTAGACCTTGTTTCTGTTGATAAGAGTTGCAGGGTTAACCGCGACTACATCCACTTTTGGATGGAACCAAATGGTGGAAAGAGTGCAGAACTACTCCCATCTTCCTCCTTGTTTGTTCTTCTACCACAAAGTAGACAAGGGATCATTCTGCCTTTCCGCTTCTTTGCCTCTGCTTGAACTCCATTCCTGTCAAGTACACACACCCTAAATTAAGAATTCTATTGCCAAACTATGTCAAGCAGCAAAATTGTCTCCTTATTGATTGATCATATGTTTTTGCATGTTTTTTAGTAATTATTATTGGCAACTGGTATACTGGAAAACATTTTGTTCAACATATGGCAATATTGTTTCAACACATCTAGAAGTGCATCAAACAACTGAAGTTGGTTCTTCTTGTCCTAAATTGATTTTGTTTTTCTTCCTTTACCTAAACATATATCTGAAGCTTGAAAGGTGATGGATGACTTCATTCTGTTTAGATATTTCAGAATTGTAGTCAATCAATAATGATGAACACTTCTTTTAATTTGGTTTAGTATGATGTCTTTGTTCAGGTACTACCTATTCTATTCATAATTAAAGTGATAAACTGGAAAATAGTTTTATTTTGATTGAACTGCCATGGAAACAAATAATACAGTATCAATCTGATAACATTTTTTATTAAAAAGGTTGGTGACTGTTATGATCAATACAAAGCTATTTGGATGAATTTGGCTGGGTTTATTTCTAAAAAGTCATGGTTAAACTGCAAACAAAAATGGTTGCCTTCTTACATGAAGCTGTAAATACTGCAAACATGATTGTCACTACAAATTATATTCTTCTTGGATGATCACTGTATCATGATCTTGGAGTAAAATTACACCCATGTCAATTTATGCCCAGTGACTTTAGACTGCAATACAATAATGCAAGGTGGGTTTTTTTTTTTAAAGATAGCGTGTTTAAGTTGCAATATTATATATCTGGGTTTAGGTATTCTTGCACGATATAAAAAATAAGAGAGTTCAAACAAATTGCAATTAAAAAAGGGACTATAAATGCTGGTGCACTTGCATGGGCACATTGATATGATATGTGGATTGACAAAGAGATAACTCTGCTGCTGTGATTCCTTCTCCTCTATTATTGTTTTCCTTTTACAGAACATTGTGGCTCCTCTATTTTGTAGCCTTAATATTGCTCCATTCTTAAGAAAAATTAGAAGAGCATGTCATATTTAATTTAAATAATTTTAATTAAATTGATAAATATTATTTTCTATATATATTATATTTTATAATGTTGTAGAGTTGTAGTAGATATAGAGTAGTTGTTATTGGTTATAATAGCAACTAGTTGTAATTATTATTTGATAATTTTTTATAAAATGATTTTTTTTAATAATTCATTAAATGTTAAATATTTTTTTTTATTATTATTCTTGCTCTGGTATTCCTTCATGCATATTCATACAAATGAGTGCGTGTGATCTGTCTCGCTCCCTTTGTGGGCTTCTTCCAGGCTGTAGCATCTCCCGCGCTCACAAGATCCCGACTGGAAGTGGAGCGTGGGCCCACTGTGTGCCCTCGCCATGGCCCACCGTCTTTTTCCTGACACCGACGGGGTATCAGATTGGACTTCTACGACAGCCACCAGGTTGATTCCTTTTTCGGCTCTTTCGCGAGTAATTATGAACTAGTCTTGTGATTATCGTTAGCTTCCTTGATTAGCAGATATAATTTATTCGGCTAATCGGCGGTTATTATAATTGCGCTAGGAGAGTTAAAGAAAGATTTGACATGAGAGGAGAAGAAAGGAGGAGGGCCCAGTGGGCCCGAGGTTGCGGATCCCACGGTGAGACTGGTGGGGTCGAGCGAGGCAAATCGGACGGTTGGGAGCGAGCGTCATGGTCCGCCGGCGATCCGCCAGGCGGAGGCGGCGATTAAGGGGCGGGTGTGCCAACCGAGGGTGAGGCAGCCCTCCCTTTCTTCTACTCTGTAGCCGTCCCCGCCGGCGAAGAGGGCGAGCAGCATGCTCGCCTGCTTGAAGGCGTTGGAGCCGATGGGGGCGGACTCGAAGCCGGCGTTGGTCATCCTTCCCCGCCACTGGGCCAGCGTCTCGTGCCGCTCCGTCCGGTCCGCTCCCTCGTGGGCCACCAGGTTGCAGATCTGCCGCCCGAGGTACACCTCCGACATCGTTAGATCCCGCCCGCCGCCGCTGTCCGGCGCCGCCGCCGCGGCGCCGCCCTCCAGGGAGTCGAACATGGTCGAGTAGTAGTGCAGCGCCTCCGTGAAGCGTTCCTGGAACGTCCCGGCGTTGTGGTTCGCCTCCTGCTCCACCACCGTCACGATGCGCGGGCGAACCGCGCGGACCGTTCTCAGCACCTTCTCCAATGACCCGGGCCGCGCAAGCAGCTGATGCAGCTCGAGCACCGAGTTCACGGCGACTGCCTCTGGCTCATCGATGTCGTCTGCTCCGACGCCGTCGTCGGTGTCTTGGCCGAGCAACATGTACGGCTCCAGATCCGCTAGGCTAGTGGCCACGAAGCCGCGGTAGTGGAAGTCCACCCGGATGGTTTCAGCGAGCTGCGCCAGCTTCCATCCCACCTCCTGAAGGGCGTCGGAGTTGTCCGGCTGAGGCGGACCGATGCCGGTTAGACGGAACGAAGGTGGGCCGCCAGGACGGAGAGCAAGGGCCTGAAGAAGGGCCGGCCACTGAAGCCCCTGCCGCATCCCAAAGTCAATAACGTGGACACGCCGGCAGCCGGCGAAGGCCTCGAGGATCGCTTGGTTGGCGGTGAAGTGCGCGAACTTAAGATAGGGGCAGCTCTCGTAGAAATGCATATGCAGCATGTCGTCGAAGGCGACGGAATCGAAGGAGGAGCCCACGCCGCCTCCCCGAGGAAGACGACGATATATGCGGCGGGCGAGGGCCTCAGCGAAATAACCGGCGACCTTGCGCATGGCGCCGCCCTGGGAGGCAGCCAGCACCGAGATCTGCTTCACGAGCGTGTCCGACGCCTTGAGGTTTTCCTGCTGCACCGCCTCCGCGCAGGCTAACAGCGCGTGGACGAGGCGGATCCCGGCCTCCTGCGTGTCGACTACAACCACCGGCAGCGGGGACGCGGCCGAGGTCGCCGCGTCCGTCGTCGAGGACGACGACGACGAGGGAGGCGAGCTGCAGAACTTGATCCTCTTCGAATCCCTCGGCGACGGCGCGACATCCAATTGGGAATCAGAACCAAAGGCGAATCGCCCTGTAGCACGCCCGGCGGTGGGAGCAGGGACTGGCTTCGGGTCATAAGCTTCCGCCGGTGTACGCCGCGTGACAAGGGGAAGCTCGAGGAGGCGATTCTGCCGGTCGAAGGAAGAGGAATCGTCGAAACGCGGCGGCGGCGACGGCGGCGGCGGAGGTGCGTTAAGCTCGGAGAGGATGTTGTCCACCCAAGTCGAAATATCCGAGGGGTTGTAGTGAACGGTGTCAGCAGCAAGGTGGGAAAGCAGAGCGTCATCGCTGGCCGCGACGCCGTTCCCCATGGCCATCTCCGCCTGCTCCAGCTTTTGCGCGACGTCCGCCATGTCCGATGACCGGACCTTGTATCCCAGCGCCGCCAGCAGCTCATCCACATCCTCATCCTCCGCCTCCACTCCCATCATCCCCTTCTCCTGCTCTTCTCCTTCAACTGCCCCGCCGTACCAATCCCCTCGGTGCTCCCGCTTCATACTGCCAGATTTCAGGCGCCGCCACGACGAACTACTCCCAAAACCTGGAAGAAATCTCGAAATCATTCAAACAGCAAAATCGCGAAGCTAAAAGAAAATTTAAAAGTTCCGTACCAGCTCCGCAAAGCTTTCTGCAGGTATTTTTTATTATACAGAAGTTCGTCACAGTCTGCCCTGCAGAGAGAGAACTGCTAAAACCGCAAGAACACTTCTCACCAGCTGTCCATCTCCATGTATACCACTTGAGTTGGAATCTCCTTCGATTAAATTAATTCCATCATAAAAATCTGATCTTTATCTATTAAATTTACTTTTGTGATTTAGTTGGAACAGGATCAGGAACAGGGAGGCGATGGATCATGGAGTTTGGATCAGAGCGAGGAGGTTCCGGCATGGGCGGGGGAGAGGGACCCGGGCTCTGCACTCGCGCACGAGGGCGAGGCCCGGCTGTCGCCGTCGCGGAGTCGCTCGTCTGGGCCCCCGTCCAAGTCCCCGTCCGCCTCCACCCCGCCACCATCACCGGGGCCCGCGTCCTGCTCCGACGCCGTTAAATCTCCCTCGACGCGATTCGCCGTTACGGCGGGTGACGTGATTCGCTGAGACCCGGCCTTCGGGACCACCCCCGAGCTCCGACCTTTTCCCCGTGTCGCCCTCCCATTATAGATGCCGCCCGGATAAATCCCGTCAGCCCACCACGTATCAAGATCAGATACGCTAGATCGGGATTTTACGAATATATTTGAGTTGGTATTCGGATATAAAATTATATTACATGAATAAGATTCGATTTTTTTTTAGAAAATAAATTCCTTCTATTTAGGAGGTTATTTTTTTTTACATTACAGATATACTAGATTGACGTCCTTTCCCTACCATAGAAGTCTATGACTATCAGCTTCTAGCCGAATGACCATGTCAAGAGTCCGCTATAGAAAAGTTTAGTTTAGCTGGCTTCCAATCACTCCCGATATAGGATCAACTTTCTGGGCTGAAAGTTAAGTAAATATATAATTTTGTTTTGTTTTTACATTCGTAAAGGTTAATTCTTTCTCTTTCGAGTCTCGCAAGCTTCTCACAGAATTCATAGCGACAGCATTTTCGGAATAGAAAGAAAAGGAAAAATCCGAGTGGGTGAAAAAAAAGACACCATCAATCGTCGATTTCTTTATTCCCTTATCCGTTGTATGTTATTATTCTCCTGAAATTTTTTCAGCGTTTCTTCGAGATGCTCATCTTTTCCCTCGATTTCTACTCTCGCGGGCCCCTACTCGGTAGCGATCAATCAATCACCAGGAAGGAAGAAAGAGACGATGAGGCCGACGAAATCATTCCGATAAATTCCATCAGGTAAGTTGCATTTGACTCATTCCTCTTCTTCGAACGCTCTCTTTTCACAACATCTATTGCCCCCAGATAAGGATTTAAGGTTCAAATTTTAATCATGATATATTGTAGAATTTTTTTTTCTAATGAAAAACGAGTATAAGAATATTGACCATTTGGATGGGTCTCTATTAGCGCTTTCTGATTTATCTTGATGACCGATAAGAAACTTTCGTAAGATCGGATCGATTATTTCAAATTCGACGTTATCTAACTTGATTAATTATTTTTTTCCCACAACATCCATGAATGAACACCACTACTGATTTTCGTGTTTTTTTTGGTCGCCATTGATGTCGCTCTGCAGTTGCTCGATGAAATGCCGAGCTGAAGATTGCACCAGTCATTAGCAGGTATTACGCTTGCTTTTACTTCTCCTAATTTAACTATTGTATTTGGAGTTATAAATAAATTAAATATTTATGAATAAATTTAATATTAGATAGGTGAGAATTTATTTTTGTTTAATACATATAAAATGAATTAAATAAATAAATTTAAATAATTTATTAAAATAAATAAATAAATTTAATATTCAATTTGTTAACTAGGATTATAATAATATACTGTGCTCAAATGAATACGGATATTGAATTATTTATTAACAAAATTTATGAATTATATTTATCAATAAATTTTTTATCAACATAAATAAATAAATTTCCAAAATAAATAAAAAAGATTATATTATCAAATTTAATAATCAATTAAACAAGTTAAAATTATAAAATTTTCAAACAAACTTAAATTGAGAGTTTGATAGAATTTAAATTAGGAGTGTTAAAAATGAACTCGACTCGCTAACCTGACCCGAGTCGATCTGAAAAATATCGAGTTAGGATTGAGGGTTTTAGGGTTTGGATTAGATCGGATTGGATTCGAAATCTGATCTGAGAAAAATTTCGGGATGGGTTTGGGTTGCCCTGAATTAGGGTTTTAGGGTTTAGGATTTACTCAATATTTTTTGGGTTGGCAGGTCGAGTTGGATTTAGGGTTTAAGGATGACTCGATATTTTTCGAGTTGGTGGGTCGACTCTTAAATTTAAATATTTAATCTCATATCAATCGGATTGGTTGTGTTAATCGGGTTGGTTTGAGTTTGGGTTTATAGTTTTCGAGTTTAGGTCGGATTTAAGTTGAGAATTTTTTATAATACCCTTGCTTTAATCCGACTCGAATCCACCCAACCCATCCAAATTGACACCCCTAATTTAAACGAACCAAACTTAAGTAAAATTTGAATAAATTCAAGCTCATAAAAAAGAAATCAAATCAAACTTAAATAATCATTTTAATGACTTTCAAAGGTGATACGGCGAGTATTAATAAAGCTACCACGGATATAAAGAAGGTCAACTGATATACTAAGCTGGGTTAAAGTCAAGGAAGATTAACGGGATCATCTCCTCCCGACTAAGCTGACTTGCCAGTCATCCAACTAACGCCGACCCGCCAGTCGTTCTGATCCGCCATTCATCCCGACCAGGCCAACCATCCAATCATTCCGGCCGAGACGACGCTCTTCTATGTAATATTCTAAGCTCTATGACTCAACTATCATGTGGTCAACATCATCGCATGTGGATTATCAGAATACGTGGAGCAGTATGGGTGATATAGCGTGTTCTCACGCGATTTCTACAATGCAAAATGTAGGCGACATGACCTTCTGACACATATGACGCGACATATTCTTTATTACAAATGTGACATCTTGTCAGAAATATTTCTTATAAAAAGACTCGCTCATGTGAGTCAAGGGAGACTGAATGCTCTGTGCGTACACATACTCCATTTCTATATGTACTTCTCATTCTCATCTCTCCCGGAGATTGACTTGAGCGTCGGAATTGATGAGCTAGGTACTTGCCTCGCTCTTTTACTGCGCAGGCTCCTTAAGCGGCTCAGTCGATCCAGCAGCACCCGGAGTAGCGCCCGGTGACTCTCTTTCAGCTCCGTAGGCTCCTCCGACAGTCCCTCCTTCCTCCAGCTCACGACGACTTCATCAACACCTCCTCCAACTGTCTGGTGGCTCGTTCATCGATGTGTCTCAGAGTAAGATCAAATTGACACCGTTTGTGAGAACGTATATCTGAACTGAGACGCCAAAATGGATGACATCGAAAAAATCATCGATAAGCGTAGTACCACCAATAAAAGGGGAGCAGTGGAAAGCGTTGGTCGTGGCTCCATCCCAAT
The DNA here is from genome assembly GCA_038050645.1 of Hedychium gardnerianum. NCBI lineage: Eukaryota > Viridiplantae > Streptophyta > Magnoliopsida > Zingiberales > Zingiberaceae > Hedychium > Hedychium gardnerianum. The sequence continues at coordinate 5,092,491 of JBBUKS010000113.1, read as the reverse complement.
CGACCGTTCAATCGACAACTTCTTGTCTCCACCCAATCCAATCAAAAGAATTCTCTAAATGGAAAATTCGACGGCAGCCGCACAAGAATTAGCTCCATCACAAGCCGATCGACCATCCACCAACGACAGCTCAACTTCCCTTTGTAAATTCCATTCGACAATTAGCAAATTCCATTGAACAAATTTCCATCAAATGCAAATGGAAAATCCGATCGGCAGTTCAAAGGGGCAAAATGCCAATCAAAGACGGGGCAATCTCCAAGAGCAAAAGGCAAGTTTGATCGGCAACACCCAAAGACCCCAATCCCATCAAAGTCAAAGGTGCCATCTGATCGGCAGCTCCAACGACATTCCCATCAACATTCTAATTAGCTTTAAT
>JBBUKS010000113.1:5035739-5059406 GCA_038050645.1 Hedychium gardnerianum | reverse complement strand
TGATCAGTGCTTCAGATGATATATTGCATTGAATTAAAGCAATTTTTGTTTAATTTTTCTGTCGAATTAAAAGGGAGACAACAGGGTTTGTGGTGTGGCAGTGAGAAAAGTGAAAATCGAGCCGGGCCGCTTGTGATCCGGTCCGGCCTGATTCAATTTAAAACGTTTTCTGATATAATCGTAAATAAATGAAACGTCCGGTTGGCTCGGCCCATGGGCCGCCGCGGACCCGGCCTAGCAGAAAGATCGCCGTGGGACGCGACCGAGAGCGGGGCTCGAACGGCGCCGGGAGCTGGATCTCGGATCTCGCGGTACGAGACTTGCGGACGATGGGGAAATAATCTTCTTGCTCCGCTGCCTCGAAGGCATCCGTCAACTCCGCCTCCGACGGCGCAGATTTCACCGACGATGTGCCCGATTTCTGGTCGAGAAATCCCAAAGAAATTAATCAGGAACTATGTGGAAGTGCATAAAATCGCAATACGAGAAGAGAACTCCTATGTCCATCTAACCTCCAGCAACCGCGACGGCGGCGGCGGTGCCTCGAATGGGGGCTTGCCGATCTCGCCCCCGATCTCGCCGTCGCAGCGACTCCGAGGCTCGAGGTAGGAAACAAAGTCTTCAGCCTTGATGAGCACCGTCATCGTCGTCTTCCAATCAGAGCATCGGCGTCGCGCTGCCCTCGCCTTCGTCGTCGCCTTCGCGGTTCCGATCGCGATCCGATACTTCTCGCCACGCCATCGCCCCCTTTCAAATTCAAATAACAGTGCCGTTTCGAATTTATTGATGCCCATGTCAATCTCGTGATCATAACGAGGTGAAACTGTCGTTTTCAATATTTTTGTTATCTCATTTTAAGATTAACGTGAAAAAAATGAATTACGAAGACTACTCTAGTTAATTTAAATAATAATTAATATATAAAAAAAATTTGATCCTCAAATTTTATAATAATAATATCTCATATATTAATCATTAATTCATCGTTTCAGATCGATCTTAGCTATTTAGCTACATTATAATGCAAAACATTTCCTCCTTGCAATGAAAAGTAAGCCTCCCTCTCATTTTTTTGAATTTATCCGATGAAAAATCATTCGTCTCCTGAATTAATTGAGCTCAAGTGAACGTGTTGTGTACCTCCTGTCCGCACATGCATGATTGAGTACATATGCATTCAATCGCATATGCATGCGCACGTGAAAAAGTGTACTTCACATAATAATAATAATAATAATAATAATAATAATAATAATAATAATAATAATAATAATAATAATAATAAAAAAAAATTGATAAAAATCACAAATAACTCCTACATTTAATAAATCATTAAAACATATCTTTTCTATAAAAAAAATGTTTCAAATGAACACATATTTTATCTCAAGAATTTTTTCTTCGATTAACTACTATATAACATGTAGTTAATATTGAAAATAAAAATATTCTCCGAATTAAATATACGGAGGAATACCCCTTTGATGTTTTAAAAAAAATAAAAAATAATCATCCATTTAGCCATTCTTTAAATATAGAACCCTAAATTGAAGGAATATGTTCTTTTTTTTCCAATAACTTTTTTTTAAAGATTTTTTTATCATCTATCTATTTATTTATCTATCTATCGTGAACCCAACAAAAAGCTCACCGCGACCTCATTGCCCGAGATGGTACCCCTCCTCTCCCCTTTTCTTCCTTTTCTTCTTTTTTTTGTCTCTATAATTATTTTTTCTTTCTTAGAGATCATTCGTCCCTCTATCCATCCTCCAAAATAAACAAAGCATAAGTGACGTAACGAGGACCAAACGGAAGCACCATATTTAAAATATAAAAGGGTGTAATTTAGATGTTAGGTTTAAGTAAATTGTCTAAAATAAATTTTTTTCATCATCGTTTAAAGTATTAGAAAAATAAGTCATCCCTTCCTAGTCCATCCATACTAATAAAAAAGAAGTATATTTGCAAAAAAACACCTCTTTTGTTGCTTTTTAGGAAATAAGAACAACCAACTTTCTCGTATTCTTTTGATTCAACAAATAATAATTTACAAACTTGGAGGAATACAAATTGTTGCCTCTCTTCTTTTAATTGGCTAATGCTTTGTAGGCCAAATCCTTTTGTTTCCTCTTTATTTATATTTTAAAGAGAAGTTGCGTCTTCAATAAGGGTATCATTTTTCAAAAAGTGTGTTTGTGAAAGGGACATAAATATAGGGGCTTTATTGGACAGCGACTACAATGGAATAATAATTTTTTAAAACTAATTTTGTAATTACAGGGGGTGAAATTATAAATCTAGTCCTCAGTTTTAAACTTCTCGAATTAATGCAATTAATACCAGCAAAAGAAATAAATCAATATAAAAATGATAATGATAAACATTCTCTTTGTGAAGAATAAGATACTAAAAAATTAATTCTATTTAAATTATTCAGTTATTTTTATAATTTTAAAAAATTTGATTCTTCAATAAAATTTATTTAATCTCATATAAAAATTTAAAACTTTCATAATCTAAAATTATATAATAATATATTAAAAATGAAAAAATAATATAAATTAAATAAATATTTAAGTAATTTACAACAATATTATTAGTTAAACTTAATAAGAAATTGAAGTTTGATAAAACTAATTTCGAACAAATTCGATAGATAAATAAATAAACTCAAACACAACTAAATTCGATTCAATTTATTTACCACTCTAGTTGTCAAGTTTTTTTTTTTAAAAACAACATATAGAAGTAAGACGACAATCGAATTACGTACTTATGTGCTAGTCCAACCCTTGCATATGATAGAGATTGAGCCGTGTCACGGTCGATGGATTGGTTTAGGAATCTCCTAGACGGATTCATATAATGATGGTTTTGGACTCTAATGTGGTCCTGTTTAAGATACTCATTTGATTTCGTTAATGACACAATTAAAAATTAAATAATCATATGTAATTTTTTACTTAAAACTTATTTCAAAATTCAATTCATTTCTAATTCCTAGATCGGTTCTCGTTCTACACTAGAGTCAATCATTGGTTGGGTTGGCAGTATCTAAATGGGCCAATTAAGCGCGAATACTTGAGAGAATTAGATTTTGCTAGTAGTCAGGTTTCTACTCCCTTATGCATTAGTCACTGTTTGGGCTGGCTAGACTAGCCCTCGTGATTTATCTCCTCCGTGTTGATCCTGAGACGAACTGGCGGGGGACGCTGGGGGCGAGCATTTCGCCTTTGCCACAATTGAGAGAATTAGGTTTCTAATTAATATTAATTTCACTTATTTACGATACATATCCAATCAAATGAAAACTTGTTTGTTAATTTTTTTATTCTTTAGTTTTTTTAATAATAAAAAGTAAAAAATAATTAAAAAAGAAAACAAAGCAAAAACTTCATCAATAATTTGACGAAATTATTGTTAATGAAGTGTCATTATATAAGTCGTTTTAATGAACAGTATCCGTGTCCGTCGCTGTCACTGGATCCTCACCTGATCGCACGTTTCGGCCGCCGATACGTGGATTCCCCTGCTACGTGTCTCGATTGGGACTTTCAATCTGCCGCCAATGACGTGGAGTTGACGGCGCTGCCGCGACCACCGCCTCACCCGCCGGTCCTTGGGAGCACGTGTCGTGTTTTTATTGCTTCATTTAGTCAAAAAACAAAGGTTTTCTATTTGAGTTAATTCGTCCAAATAAAGCACATTAAATAGCTTCACGATAATTAATATTAACTTAATGATGATTAATGACCTATTTTATTCCATTTTGGCAAAGGAATGCATAATACTTATCTCCTAATTAAATATTATTCTAGGTGAAAAAAAACGAGCCCATATTATTAGTAGTAAAAAAGATACCTTAATTTGTTTTTTTAAAAAAAATAAATTATCTTAAAGTTTCTTTCTAAATTATTATTTGTTAAGTATATTTCTTCTCTTAGTTAGGGAAGTAATTTTAATAAAAAATTATAATTTAAAGTAAAATAATTTTAATCAATATTGAAAGAGTTTTCATTAGTGTTAAAGTATTTTTAACGATATTATGACCGTTTTAACTATTATTAAAATAATATTTTTAATTAAAAATAGAGTAATTTTGATCATATTAAAATAATTTTTATTAATATTAAAGATACAAGATAAATAAATTTTTTAAAAAAATCAAAATTTGAATATAAAAATCTATTTTTGAATATAAAAATTATATTCTAGATTTATCCCATATATGACGTCTACATATTATTAAAAAGTATTATTCATTTGACTTTGCACTCTTATTTTTATATACCTTCACATGACCTCACAAATAAATTTGCGAAAACAAGCAAAAAGAATTAATTTATTTTTTTATTTGCTTCGTTGAAAATTGGAGCCATCTTATTAATTAATCTCGTTTTCTTTTATGAAATAAATCTATGTTCATAATTACTCTCACGTGATATTCACGCCGTAGTATGGGTGAGGGCATAATAGTCAATTCAGAGCCAATACAATAATACTCGTTGATTGGTGGATTCTTATTCGCTTCGCCACCACCACTGAAGTCTCCCTCCGTCGCCACCTTCTCGTCTTCCTCGCCCTCTCTCTCTCTCTTTCTCCCTCTCTCCACCCATCGCCGGCGATCCAGAACGACCGGACGCCGCCGCATGTTTCGCTTTGCTGCATGATGCTTTCCGGCGATGTTCACATCCACTCCATCTTCCGGTAAGCTCTAGTTCACCTCCGTTTCGTCTTTTCACCATGTGCGGCCAATCCCTTAGGTTTAATGTTTTCTTCCCTTCTCATATAGAAAAATTAGGTTTGTTTGCTCTGGTAAGCGAGCTCTTGGTCGGGAGAGTGGTTTCTTGGGTTTCCGAATGCTGAAACTATCCCCAAAATGTTATTTTCTTCCTTCTCCATGCGTTGTTTTTCTTGTTCGGAATTAGCTGTTTAATGGATTAGATCGTGCTCGTCGCTTTTGCTGATGCTCGATTCATCTTGGCTTTGTTTTTAGGGGATCCTCGAGTTTGCGAAGCAGGCCTTTTCCAGGTCTTCGATGGCTGTCGCTGGTGTTTGGCGTTTTGATTGTGTTCGTCGCATCATGTGTGGGCGCTTACAACTCCTGCGTGGATGATTCGGTGCGGGGTGCTTGCGTGGGGGCTGCTTCTTTCTGCTTTCCTTCGACCCTAGTAGGTTTAGGGCCTCCAGAGGATGATAGCTGCCAGGACGCTGAATATGGAGCTCAGGTTGGTGCTACGATCTCGAAGTGGCGGCCTGGAGACCTGGCGACATTCAGGTCATCTAACGGAAGAGTCGTTTCCTGTTCTTTGGTGGATTCCAGGAGCGGGGTTGATGATTGGCTAAGTGCCGGCGGAAAGAGTAGCGACACGGTAGACGCCACGTCATGTATGGCGCCTCTTCTTGCTGATGTTTGGATGAGCACTTCAAGTGGGAATACCAGTGAGCTTGATGACCATTCTAAACATGTTGATTCAGGCCTTCATGATGGCTCCTCTATGGATGTAGAGATAATTCCTCATTCTTTGGATTGGGGAGAGAGAGCTTTGTATACCCCTTCAATTGCTTCCTTGACTGTGAAGAATCCTCACAAAAATAGAGTTTTACATGTATTTGAAAGCTATAGTAGTAACCCTCAGTATTTTTCTCATGGTTTACAAGAGCTGATAGTGGCACCTGGTGGGTCTACATCTATTGCTTTTGTGTTCCTACCAAGATGGTTGGGTTCATCCTCAGCACATTTAGTTTTGCAGACAAGTTCTGGGGGTTTCATAATCAAAGCTAGAGGGATAGCTGTTGAATCCCCATACAAAATAGAGCCTTTAGTGGGCATTAGTGTTCCGAACAATAGAAAGTTGGTTTGGGACTTTTCTTTACACAATCCTTTTAATGATGTGCTTTATGTTGAAGAAGTGAGCACGTGGTTGTCCTTGCCTGGTCAGACAAATCAACCTCTACATTTTATTTGTCGTATGGATGAATCCCAGCAACAGTCTACTGGGCTTGATTTCCTTTTAGCTGACAAAGAATGGTTCAGACTGGAAAGTAATACCTCAGAAATGAGATGGTTAGACATTAGGCCGAATGAGCAATGGGAAGTAGCTCCTAACAAGGCTGAGTCAGTTCTACTAATGCAATTGTGGCCTTATAACGAAGGAAAGGTTCTTGGAGGTACCTGTTTAAAACTGCGCAATTCCAGACTAGATAAAACTGCCACAGTTGTTCTCCCCCTTGAGCTAGAAGTTCATGGCAAGATGAATTATAGTGATGGAAGCGGTTTAGTTACCTTAGATATTGAGGCTTTTGAGTCCCTCGATGTGATGGAGGCAGTTGTTATAATTTCTTTAAAAAACCATGGAGCAGATCTACTTAGATTGGTTAGTATTGACCTTACAGATGGTTTAGATCTCTTCACAGTCAAATACAAGGAAGGTTTTTTACTTTTTCCTTGGGCTGTTGCAAAAATAGCTTCAGTTAGTTACTCGAGAACCTTTTTGTCAATGGAGATTCCTAGTGATTGCAAACTTTCAATAGTGACGAATAATTCTGCCAGTTCAGTAATGGAAATTCCATGCCTCGACTTGATATATGCCAGTTCTTTTAGTGAACAAGGTTCTGGTATTGTTGCATCAAAAGCATCATATATTAGTTGGTCATCACAGATTGAGGAGGAAAAACATACAAACTCAAGGACAGGATCCTTAAAAGGCATTGCATCAACTCCTGCTGAGGTAGTTTGGTTTTATATGTGTCATGCCACTTCCTATATTAACAATTCCTTATATCTTTCTACGCTATCTGGAAATGGTTCCCTTTTAAGGGACAATAATGTAGGCCAATGCATTGTGTTTCTTATAATATTTACAAATACTACTATTTGAAAGTTTTTTAATTTGCTTGTGCCAGAATTGTACAATTTGATCCCAATCAATGCGAGCTTATGATTTCCTTATTATTCTTGTAATATCGAGGCTTGTTTGACAGTTTTATTGCCCATTTTTTTGGCATTATATTTGATATTTTTTTGAGGTTTCATTAGTTTGTGTCATATGCATTGACTGCTGAATTAATAAGAATCAGATAGCTTTGTTTGATACTTACATTAATTAGACTTTATCACATTCATATGTGGACCAGTCAATAATTTCTGAAGAAATTCTAGCCATATTTCGTGTAATGCTAGTTGTCATCTAGAATGTTCTAAGACAACCAATGTAACATAACTATAACTAAAACTAAATCTAGGTGACCTTGAAGCTACTACCGATTTCAACAGTGGGGAATGATCCATGTAGTCAATTCCAAAAATTTAGAACACAATGTTTTTGTTTTTTTCTTTCTCTTCTTTGAAGCATTGCATGGTTGAATTTGGCAGCAGTGTAATGCAGCACTTAATTTTTGCCTGTTCAAGCTTCATCTCTCTGAGTAATGCTATAATTCTATTTTATCTCAAGAATACAGTGTGTGTGTCTCTCTACTTTTATCTCTACCTTTCTATCAACTTTTTCTTTATGTATCACCTTCTATTGCTTCTAAGCATCTGTCTGATTCTGAAATTGGACTAATATAGTTTAGAACAGGCGATTTACAATTTGGGATATAAGGTTAATCTGGTGAGTTATTATAAAATAACATAGTGATTTAGGGTTAGAAGTTCATCTGTGTTTTGTATTTGATGAAGCGTCTTCTTCAACTGTTCGCCTGCTCACTTCACATTCTCACAACTTGTTGGCTATGACTCATCGGCGATATCTTCTTCCTTAATAGATGTCTCCCTTAGGCAAGCTCCACGTGGTTGAGTGTCGTCGTCAGCGCACAACTTCAACCTACATACATGAAGGTCAACCATTGGACACCATTGACTCTAGCCTACTTCATCGGAGACTACTACTTCACCGACTTCTTCATCTACCATCATGCATTCCTCAACAGTCGACCATCTTCCTCGCGCATCTTCAGCAGCCTACTGCACTTCCTCACTCTAGGGACCTCTGCATTCAACCAGACACCTTTGGTGGACTATCAACTCAGTGCACGTCCTCATTCCTATATCCAGCTTCTCCCTTATGTCCTCAACATAACCAAAATACCACAAAATCCCAGATTTCAGCATCTAGATTACTACAATAAAATCCAGATTCTAACATTCAAATTCCATTACTATCTAGGCAGGCATTAGGCTATTATTCTATTTAGATAAATATTGCTGTTAGGCTTGACTCATTTTCATGAATAATTATGTTTGCTTCCACATACTTCATTTTCATACTTCATTTTTTTATAACACATTTTTTCTATTTGTGGCAATATGTTATTGTGTTTTATTAATTTGTTAATCATATTAAAGTGTTAAATATGATTTTTTTACAAATTTTAGTAGGTTGATTTTTTTACATATTTTTTATGATTATTAAACATGAATCTTACGATTCATGATTCCCAAAATCACTAAATGGTTCATGATACAAACCTCGATTTGTTAACCTTGTCACATTTGATACCCCTTATTACTATAGTATCCTACTCTCTGTTTCATTTTTGATACTCGGTACTTTCTGATAAATGATGTGATTGTCTGTTCTAGCAAAAAGATTCCTTTGAATTAACAATAGATGCTCTGGATGATGAACATTCATATTTTTTGGTTGGAGGACATTCATATTGATCACATCGTAGTTGGTACAACCCCTTAGTTCCTCTGGAAAACCATCACATATCCATTATTTTACCAGTAAAGTAGAATTTCTATTCTGTATAGGATCTATACATTTGAACTACCACTTCATCATAGTTACAGTGCTGCTTCATTGCACTGTTAAAATCCATCATAGCAATGATGCCTTACCTTTGTTGACCTAAAATTTTTTAATTATAGTTAGCAGAATTATGAACCATATTACTAGTAATAATTATGTATCTGTATTCATATTCTGAAAGCCCATTTAAGTGGTGGTAATGAAAATCTGGTCAAATTTCCATTCATATAGGCTATTGCATTGCAGGGGAAGGTCTGTGCTATTTTGATGGATCCAGTTCTTTACTCAATGTCTATATTAGACTTTGGAACAATGGAAATTTAAACTCCAACACTGAAGTTACTTTTAGATCCAGTAAATTGGCATATTTAGCTACTCAATCTTCTTGTATTTTCCTTTTTGGTTTTCTTGCATTTCAATTATGTTGTGTATTCTACGTGCAGTTAAAGCTCTTGAAAACATTTGAAGCGGATGAACTAATACTTAGCAATTGGATATCTCATGGTGCTGGAACTGACACTTCTGTCCTTGAAGAACACAAAATGTTCTTTCCTGTGGTCCTAGTTGGAACACATTTCTTTAAGTGGATCTCCGTACACAATCCTAGCCAACAACCTGTTCTAATGCAGCTTATACTGAACTCAGCAGAGGTGATTGATCATTGCAAAACTGATGAACCATATGAGTATACCTTCTCTAGTAGGTTTACCGAGATCAACTTTCCAAAGTCAAGAATTGGATTCTCCCTGTCAGATTCAGCACTGACAGAGGCCTTGCTTCATCCTTCTCAAACTGTGATGTTTGGGCCAATTATCTTTCGACCTGCAAATAGATGTATGTGGCGAAGCTCAGGTTTGATACGGAATAATCTTTCTGGTGTGGAATGGTTTCCTATTCAAGCATTTGGAGGGTCATATTCTCTCATCCTTCTTGAGGATGGTGAACCTGTTTGGAAGCTCGAATTTGACCATCATTTACCACTAAACATGTCCTCTGCAAATTTTATAACAAACCTTGAAAACACCAGTTACTTATGCAGTTATCGAATTTCCAAGGAGATAGATGCAAAAAATATTGGTGATCTTCCTCTTCAGGTGAAGAAACCTAGTATCTCAGGAACTGAATGTAGTTTGGATGGGTTTACCATTCATGAATGCAAACATTTTACTCTGGAACCAGGGGAATCAGTAAAGCTTGTAATTTCATACAATGCCGATTTCTCTACGCATGTTGTTCAGAGGGATCTTGAGCTGGCATTAAGTACTGGCATCTTTGTCATACCTATGAAAGCAAGCCTTCCATTTGATATGTTCAGCCAGTGTAGGCAAACACTTATACAACCACTGCAATGGAAACTCTCTCTTTTTATTTTTGCTGCTGTTTCTGCCCTTGTTATATTGTTGACAAGTAATAAACGACACTCCTTTTTCGTGGCTACTGAAGATTGTTATGAGAATTCTGATCGAACAATGGGTAAGGCTGGAAAAAATTGCAGTCATCATAATGCAAAACTCTCCAGGTTGGTTTCTTTAGTCATTTCATTTTTTTTTTGTTATAATAGAATGATCCTGATTAATACTTGATTTATAGCTTTTGTTTTCGCATTTGGCAATGCAGGTCATCTAGCGAAGGTGAGAACTCTAAGGTTAAATTTGTGGACAGATATCGTGTTTGTGAAAATGTTACGCTTGACAACCCCAGAATGATACAAGGGAAGCAGGATTTTAATTATCAAAAAGAAGTCCCAATCTCGTGTCCAACTAACCATGTCAAAAGTCTTGATCAATTCCGTATGATAGAAACTCCACAACGCGGTAGTCTGACTATTAAAGTTGTTAGGGAGAAAGGAAGAAGAAGAAAGAGAAGAGCTACTGGAGTTGGATTAGCAGCACAACTTGAAGTTTCTAGCAGTCAGAGTGGGAACTCCACGTCATCGTCACCTGTATCCTCAAATGCTTCTACTCCAAAGAAAGCATGGTCTGTTTCTCCACGAAGTGATATTCCATATACTGGTTTATCTTTGGAACAAAGGCACTATAAGATGCATGATTCAGAAATTACTATACCGGGGAGAGTATTGGAATCTGATAAGCAATGCAAAATGGTCGGGGTAGTGCCTAGTCAAAGGCAGTCTCCTGCAAATCCAAAATCGCCTGGACACCCAGCTGCACCTAATGTGAATTTTCCAGAATATGGTTTCAATCGTCACCATATTGGTTCGACAAGTGTTTTAGCCCCACGTTCACCAATTGCACCTCCTGCTCGTGCTCCAGGATCCAAGAATAGTAAGGATAAAAGCATGAAAGTGGAGGAAAGTCATGGGGTCAAAAAAGAACATACTTATGACATATGGGGAAATCATTTCTCAGATAATTTGTTGGTTAGGCGAAAGGAGTTAGCTATGAGTGCTGATGCTTCGGAAGATGACTCACAAAGTTTCTTCGCAAGTGATCTTCAGTCCCTAGTGATGATGCCATCAGCATGGTCTGTTTCTCCTGGGCAAAGTTTGCCCTCTGATAATGTAACCTATCATGTTCCAATGAATTAGAAACTTTTCCCTACATCTAATTCTCACCTAAATATTAGATTGTCATCTAACTTTGCCAAGCATAGACTATGCCTAGTAAAATGCACTGTTGTCTATGCTAAACCAAGGTAGGTCGACAGCTGACTACATAGCATACTGAAAAGTAGTACTACCTCTAGCATAATGAAAAGTTTATGATAAAATTTCAGGATGAAAAGATTATAGCTTCAAATATTAATCAGGTACAAATTTTCGTACTCTCTTACCAAAAATTAATCGCATGTTGCATGATTCCTATTCAATACAAATATGCTATATATGTGCACCATATATCTTTAGTATCACATTAAAATGATTGTGTCCGTCAGAATACAATAAGATCTTTTGCATGTAATTTGAGAACATGGAATCATGCATATTCACATTACATGACTACAATGATGTAGTTGTCAGAACATAGAATTCGGTCTGTTATAATATTCATTTATCTACTATATAGATATATACCAGAAATTGTTTCAGAGTTATTTGTGATTATTAAAATTTAAAGAGAATAATTAGTAAATAGTCAACTAGGCAGTCTGCTTGTTAATGGCATAAAGTTAGGATTACTGTAATTTTGATATGTTATCGATCTGTGATTGCTTTCTTAATTACCCCCTGATTTGACAGACATTATTAGAATAATAATCTAATAGTTTTGAAATGTGGGAGGTATATAACTCATATTTATAGATGAAATTGTGGGGGCTTTGTTATAAGATTGAAACAATTACATGTGTTTTTTGTTTCCTGCATATACTTTATTGGGTCACTTGTTTAATTGACTTTGTTAATTTTTATTTGTCTAAGGTTACTGTATAAATTGCATTAGATAAATTTGTGTTTTTTTTATAATAAAAATGATACATTTGTATATCTTGCTTGATATGAATTGCTTCCACACATGGTAAGTATTTCTCTTAGCGTGTTTTTATAATTGTGCTTAATACAAATTGCTTGATCCTGAACTCTAATGGGAGTTGGGTTCAGAAATTCCGTAGTTTAAGACTTGATTCATTTTATACCTTCTAATAAAACCTTTTGTACTAAGCATACATCAAACTTTTAAAAGCACCTCATCAATTGCACATCATCCCTAACTAGCAACTTATTCTATTTTATATTTTTTTTACTTTTGGATTTTTTAAATTTTGTGGGGGGGGGAGTGTTGAGGTTTTTTCAAAATTTAAAAAAATCACATTATTTATTTTTTTTAATTCTTTTTATTCATGAAATTGCGACATAATCTCCCTCTCCCACTGTTTATTTTTGGCATGGAGGTTAACATGAGTTGTATCTTGGGTATACTTGTAGATTGAAACCTTAGAAGGAGTTTTCTTGCCTCTGGGATGAATCTGTTTCATTTCTTATCTAATTTTTCCTTTATTTAATTTATTGTACTATAATTTTATTTCTTAGAATTGACTTTTTGATTCTATTTATCATATTGGCTCTAACAACTTTGTCTATAATGCTCAATACCAAATAATTGAAGCTCTACTAGGTTGTCCTCTTGTATTCTTGTTTGAAAGAGTTATCTTGGCTTTTTGGCAATTTCTTTCGATGTTCTTGTCTTTTCCTTTTTTCCCTTGCCCTATGGACGTATAACTTGCATAGCCTAACTAAGCATTTATATCAGTTACTTATTGTTCGTTTTTTTAAAAAAAAAATTTATTGCTCAATATGTATTGTATTTTCAGTGCATCAGATCGATCTCATTGTATAAGAAATGAGTTGATTGGTTCATTTTGTTATTTTGCACATTGTCCATCTTTGGTTCTGTGCTGTGTACATTTCAAATTAGTCATTTTTGTCAAATACTTATTCCATAACACTATTGTTTAGCCACACTAATTGATCTTTAATGTTGGTACAACTAATTTGTATCAATCAATGTTATGTTTCTGCTAGTACTACTGTCTCTTGCAGAATCTGTTCCCTGGAATGGAGTTTATGATTCACAAACTTGTCTGAATTTTCTCACGAACAATAGAACTGATGTACTCGTCAGTCGCCTCGGGTACTTTTGACAAAATGATGACTGATGCCAATTCTTCCTGGATTGTGGAGCGAGTTAGAATCAACCCACTGAACTCTACAAGAATACATTTTGGATCTGGAATAGTTTGGAAGTTGATCTGGATAAACTCCTGTTTCTGGATAGAAATACTAGAGACGAAACATGTTACTAATCTTTATATTTTTGTTTTACTTTTTTTAGCAAACAGCAGCATGGAATGAAAACTCTCTTCCCGGAGGAGACGAGTTCTAGTCGAGTTGCACAGTAATCAATAGCAGGTGAGTGTTCTATATTTCATCAAACAGAATTTACTGGCGAGAGTTATAATTTCACTACGCTTGTGGATACACCACCATAGTAGAGACCGTATACATTAATCTGGTTATCCTTTCTGTACCTTTCTGAACACAAAGGAAACAATTTTCTTCTCGAAATTCCGCAAGCAAGCGAGATTTATCTGAACACCAACTATGTAAGGTCTGGTCAGAGAATTATGCCGGAGACTGCAGGAGTTCCTCCTCAAGCTCATGAAGAGGAAGGGCTTCAAACGTTGAACCAGGTTTGGATTTTACTTCTCAAGCTAACATTCTGACTATCCCTACTGTTCTTGAGAAAACGAAAAAAAGTCAATTTTGGTGTCGACTGATGATCAAATAGCAGAGGAGGTTGATCAAGTGTGCCTCTCAAGATCGAGAAAGGTTCAAGAACCATTCCTTCTCTGACATTGATGTGGTGTGGCACCACAAGCACCAGGCCCCAGCTGCCTCTACTACATCAAAATTAAAATGATGATGTTTCCTAACCTACTAAAAATCTGAAACATTGATGTTCACTCTTGTTTGAATCTATGCCAAAAAGATAAATATGCTGAATCTCCCAAATTCTGATTTTGTCAGGTTTCTCTTGGACCAGGTTCCATACATCACCATCAGCTTTTCAGTGGATGAGCAGGAAGCAGTGAGTGATCCATCTTTTGCTACCTGAACTTTTTTTGGTAGATTATGATTCCTTCAGAAGAGTTTGCATTTTGTTGTCCCTGTTTTTGCCTACTTTTTTTTTAAAAAAATTATCTTGAAGGATTTAAAATACAACAATTGACCAAAGGAAGGATTTAAACGGGTGGAATTTTTAAAAAGCGCATTTAACTTTTATATTTTTTCAAAGAGTGCATTTGTTTTTTATTTTACTTATTTTAGTACTAGTTTAGGGTTTATGTAATATCAAAGTGATGTTAGTGGCGTTGTTTTTTGAAATTCAGTATCACATTGTGTGATATAATTTTTTGAATATAATATTATAATAATTGATTGAAGGATAAAATGAGAAATAAATATATTTTTGATAAATTTGAAAATTAGATATGTTTTTTTAATTTTTTTAATTTTAAGTGTACCCTTTCCCTTTAGTCAATTATCGTTTAAAATAAATGCTCATACTATTTTGACTCTGATTGATGTGATTGTGGAGCCATTTTGAAATGTTGCATTTGGATAATGATAAAGTGAGGGCATGTTATTTAATAATACATTGGCAAAGAAGTTTGTGTGGTCCTCTTTTATTTTCATAAAAAAAATTATGAGCAAATTTTGATAGACACATATTTATCATTATGTTAATTAACTTCCCATGTGCTAATTAATCTCAAATTGGGATGGTTAAGGCTTCACTCACCACCAATTTTCCAAAGATTTTTTGTTTTTCTTTTTCAAATTAATTGACTTTTGATGACTTACATGGTTATATCATCAGCGTCGTCCTTGCTTCAATTAATGCTTTGTTTGATCTTTTCACCTTTTAATTTATTTTAAATTTGTGATAGGCGTTGTGTTCACTGTTCACTAACAATTATGAAGGAAAAAATTAATTCTTTTTGCAAATTAAAATTATCAGATTAATCAAAGGTGTACTTCATTTTGTTGGAATTATCAAGGGGTGTTTTTTTTTAAATTTTTAATCAAAAAGCGCCTACTCGATCATCAATTCGTAACATGACATATCTGTTTTCAGTACATTGTTCAATATTATCTTTTGTTACTTGATTTTATTAGTCAATTATATGAATAAGACAAGTTGATAGTAATTATAAATATTATTAAATAAGATAAATTTATATTATAATAATTATGAAATTATAAATATTATAATATTATAATAGTTTTGTAGCTATTATAATATTATAGTAATACTATAACATTATAGTAGTTATAGTTTTGTAATTATTATAATATAAATATTATTAAATAAATAAAATTTATTTGATCGATTCTGAATTTAATATACGTGGTATGAGATAATAATATTGAATATTATATTCGAGGAAATTTGGGTCATTTTATAGATGGATTGGTGGGATTAAAAAAAAAGTGTTACTTGATGATTCTAAAAAGAAAAAAAAGCGATTTTTATCCATTAATCAATTGTTGATGCTTTTAAGCATGCCCTTAGATTTCTGTAACTAGATTTTTGTCCTCTTATCTTCCAACTAACATAGTTTTTGAATTTATAAAATTATGAGATAGCCAATTGTGAATTTCAATGGAATGATGTCATATAAATATGGTGTTAATGATTGGTTAGTAAAATAAGATGAGGTTGAAATGTTTAACGTGTTTTAAGGAGTTTTCTTTGTTTACCTTGGTGGATTATCGATCGAGAAGTTTTGAATGTTTATATAGGATGACAAGGCTTGACATGTAGACTCGATGCAAGTGGAGTCAACTTTAGAGGAGATTAGGATATCTCTTATTTTTTGCAGCAAAATAAAAACATCTTAGCAATTTCTTTAAAATGATCTCGTACTTTCTACAAAAAATTAAATCATAGAGAATATTTATGTTATTATAATAATTTTTTTGCATGAAAAAATCAGATATTCATTGAAATATTTTAAACTCGTTAAAAATTATCTTTAAAATCTATTAAAACGATCACAGTATAGATTTCAATTGCACGGGGCCTCAGATTCTCTCTTATTCCTTGAGCAACAAAGATGAGATGAATCTTGCAAAGTTCATCTTCGGTTCTTCTTCTCCTCTTCTCCTCTTCTCCTCTTCTCATTTCACATGCAAACATATCCTTAAGGATTTATTTGACAATAAGCTAGATTCCGGGGGTAACATGAAAATTTCCACCCTTTTATGTACACGTAGGGCTTTCGTCATCGCCGCATCTTTTTGTGGTAATCAATTAATTAAGTCTGTTTCTTCTTCCAACTCCCAACTTATAAGAAAACTCCCAACTTTCCATTTCATGGCGCAAGCGATGGAGGAGGTGGTGGCCATGGCGATGCCCTCGCCCCTGGGGCCGGCCGTGCCTTCCTCTCCCGCCGGCGCATCCTTCCGGGACCTACTCCCCCACTTCCGCTACTTCTACACCAGCGCACCCACCAGCCCCGCCCACGCCGCCGGCCTTTACGGTTGGGAGGCGACCGACGCGCCGACGAGCCTCAAACCGGAAGAAGGTGATACTGACTTCGCCTTCTACACCCAATCGAAGGGGGAGTGGCCGATGCCGCTCTTCGCCACCGCCGACGAGCTTTTCGAGGAGGGGATGATCCGCCCCCTGATCCCCAATCCGCAGTACTGCGCATCGAGACCTAACCTTGGTCCGCCTAGTGCTTCGATCATGATGGAAGCATCGAGAAGAGATCGAGGGAGGGGAAAGTCTTCCGCCCCTGGCGGCGGCGGGGATGCGCCGCTTACTAGGGGGCATCGAGGGTCGCGATCACTCTCCCCGACGAGGAGAGGCGAAGTCTTCTCCCCCAAATCCCCAGATCCCTCCTCCGCCCTGCTGAAGGGCGGCGGCGGCGGGAGCAAGAAGTGGAAGCTCAAGGATCTGTTCCTCTTCCGCAGCGCGTCGGAGGGCCGCGCGACGGGGAGGGGCAGCAGAGACCCTCTCCGCCGGTACTCCGCTCTCCCCCGCGGCCCTGCCGGAAACGCACCGTCCCCGCACGAGGCGTACTACTCGGCGCACCGAGCGGCGTCGGAGGAGCTGAAGAAGAAAACGCCGCTTCCCTACCGCCGCCATGGCCTGTTCAGCTGCCTCGGCCTCAGCCCGGCCGTGGACGGCCTCAAAAAAGGTTTCACTGCCTCCTTCTCCCCTAAATGATCTGCCCACTTTCTGTTTGTTCATGTTCCTCTGCGCCAAACTCTCTTCTCCCAAGATCTACAATTCCGATCCTGCTACTGCTTCTTCTCGATCAACCAACAATCTGAACCACAAATCTACTCAAAATCCAAACTTTGCAGTTTTAATCGAGTAATTCCAATGTTTTATCATCTTTGAAGATAATCAAAAATCACTCACTCCATTCCAGTTCATATGCTTACTGGAATTGAAGTAGCAAAAACATTAAAATAAAAAAAAATTTGCAGGCACATGCTCTGATTGGTGCTTTTGGCAGGAAGTAGTGTCATCTATTGTTAATCTAATCTCCAGACTGTTAGGTTTTGTTCTGATCATGAGCTTGTGCACATTCCACTGCTGGTTAGGTTCCACACCAACCACATCCACTTCCTCATGCCATTTAAAGACCTTGAACAGCAGAGATGAAGCTGCACTGAGCAGGTAGCATTTGTTGTCAGTCACTGAACTGCTCCAATGGTTTGGCTTGGCCCTCTTCAATGTTTAGTTTTAGCCAGAAGTAATTCGCGTAGGGAACAATTGCTTCGGCAACCTAGGCTGAGTAGGTAGGGTTGGAAATAAATTAAATATTTGCAAGTAAATTTGATGGTCGATTAGTTAAGAGTTATTTATTTCGTTTAATATATATAATAGTTAAATAAATAAATTTATATATATATATATAACTTATTAATATTCAGAACAAAGATTATGAATGATTCGTGAAATAAAATTTATGAACAATATTTATGAATAAAACTTATGGATCATGTTCATCAATCAGATAAATAATTAAAAAAATTATTAAAATGAATAAATAAATTTATATTATTAAGCTTAATAACTAATCAAATAAAATTTAAAATTATAAAATTTTTACTCTAAGATGTAACGGTGATAGAGCGTCTTTTCAATTTTTTAAATATTTAAAGATCGAGTCTCAATTTCGATGAATTAATGAATGAATTTTTTTTAATGGACGGTTGATCTAAGAACGCTAGGTTGATGGATTGTCCGTTGCGAGTATTTTTCAATTTATTCTTATGATCGATAAGATATTTTATGGAATTAAATCGATCATCTTATGATTAGTCAGCATAAATTGGACATATGATGTCAAATAAAAAAATTATAAATTTTTTAAATAATTAAATAAATTTAAATTAAAATTTTAATAATATCTAAACAAATTAAGTTTAAATTCGTAAAAAAAAAATTAAGTTAAATTTGAATAATTATTTCAACAGTTTAATAATTTAACTAGACTCGATTTTATTATCAAATAAGATTAAATATTATAATATTTTATTTTATTTTATTTTATTTATTTATCATTATGGTAAAAAGGCGAAACGCTCATCCCAGTGCTTCTGTCAGCTCGTTCCAGTATCAACACGGAAGAGGTAAATCACGGGGATTAGTCTAGTTAGCCCGAACAGTGACTAGTACATGGGAGAGGACATAAATCTAATTATTAATTAGAATTTAACTTTCAAATCTCATGATGACAATATTTCATGCATTAAATTAGGAAAGATCAGCCCCCAATGAAAATGTATGAATCAATATTAATATTTAACAAATAAAAAGAAAAGCGTGAAATGAGGTATAATAGGTAATTGTTTAATTAGGTCGACTTTGCATATCAAGCTGATTATATGTCATATATCATCTGATCAATAACAAAGAAATTAATAGCATTAAGTTAGGTAATTAATAAGCATAGAAAAATATGATTGAGATATTATTTAAACAAGTAGTAAGTATGATGATGTACTTGTGAAGGAAAAATGAAGAAAGTGAACAAAATAAAAAAGGACAAAAAAGAAGACTAAACTAGATTCTTCTTTTATCTCTAGGTTCTTAACAATATCTCATAATCATCAATTTTAAAAATAAAATAAAATAAAATAAAATACCACAATAGCCTAAGTTTCTGATCACGAAGAGAAGAAGCTGCACTCAACAGGCAACATTCATTGTCAGTCACTGAACTGACTCCAATGGATTGGCCCTCTTCAATGTTTAGTTTTAACCAGAAGTAATTCGCGTAGGAACACTTGCTTCGGCAACTTAGGCCAGTGGGTAGGAATGTAAATGAATCCAATATTTATTTATATTCATTCAATATATATAAAGTTAATTAAATAAATTTGAATAATTTATTAAATTAAATAAAAAAGTTTGAATACATATGTGTCTCGTTAAATCGTAAATATTATTTGTGAATAATATTTACGAACAAAATTTGCGAACAATGTTTATGAATAAAGTTTGTAAATCATATTCATTAATAAAATTTTGATCAACATGATAAATAATTAAAAAAATTATCAAAATGAACAAACAAATTTATATTATTAAATTTAATAACTAATCAAATATGTTTAAATTGTAAACTTGTCAAACAATCCCTATAAAAAGGTAGTCAATTTGCGACAATTTTTTATGAATTTTGTGACAATTTTTTTTTAAAAAAAAATTTCGTTCCGAAATAGCCGTTGCTAAATTTTGCGACGAATTTGTTTTTTGTTGTAGAATTCGTTGCAAATCTGCGACGAAAAATAATTCGTCGCAAAAGTTCATGACCTCAAATATACGACGAAAATAAATTTTCGTCGCAGATTTGCGACAAATTATTTTGGTCGCCAAAGTTGCATATTTGCGAAAAAAAAGGAATTCGTCGCACGATTATGAGATCTTCAAATCTGGGACAAAAAATCTTTTTCGTCGTAGATCTGCGATAAATCAAGATTCGTCGTAGATTTGAGACGAAAAATCATTTTCGTCCCAAATCTGCGACTAATTAGGTTTCATTGTAAATTTGGGACGAAAAATCATTTTCGTCGCAAATCTACAACGAAAAGAATTTTTCATCCTAAATTTGTGACAAATCAAGATTCATTGTAAATTTACGATAAGTTTGCGAAGAAAAATTTTTCGTCGCAAAATTGAAAATTTTTAACATAACCTCCCTATTTTTTGTCATCAAATTATGTATACATACAAATTAAACCTGTCCAAACCAATCAACCATATCAACAAATACAAATTCAAGTTTAACATCCCAACACAATATATATATACAACACAAAACATACAAATTCAAATATCCATAACAAAATTAAGTTCAACATTCTTCTAGTTTAACTGTTAACTACGACAATTGTAAATAATAAAATAATATGTGATGACAGAAAAATAAAATTTATGGAATTTATTGAGAATTTTGGAGATTTTTCTGGATTTAAACGGTGCTGATTAGAGAAGTTCACGAGGATATAAAGAATAGGCTTTATAAAGCATGTTCGAAATATTAATTAAACGAGAGTTGATTAGTTTAATTAAAACTAAGGTTAAAATTAATTAACCTAAGTTGAAATATTAAATTCTAAGCTTGATTTCATCAAGCTCTAAGTTGATTTGATCAAAATCCTAAGGCTAAATTAATTAAAGCCTAAGTTGAATTCATTGAATTATAAATTATAAATTTAATCAAAACTTAAGGAATGAATATTATTAAAACCTAAGTATATAAATAATTAAAACCTAAGTTTTTATTCTCCTCTTAAATTCAATTTCCTCCTCCGATCACCGCTGCATGCCTTCCCTTTTCGCGATTTCTCTTCTCCTCACTGTGCTTCTCCACTCGATCGTCTTCCTCTCCACCAAGCAGCCGCCGCCGACCTCTCCTCTTGCCACCGACCACAGACGGCCAATGCTCCTGCCAGCTCACAGGTTGTTGATCTATTTTCTCCGACGCCGCACTCCCTCTCTCACGAATTCGCCATCGTTCCATCATCGCTGGCAGCTAGGTTTAGGGCTGGCTCGAGATCGGAAAGCCCCAGTCCCGCTCCACTTCGATTATTGCCGTGATCTTCTCCTACATGTGAAGATCTTTCCGGCAACACCCCCAGCCGCCGGCCACCTTGTTGTTCTGTAGCTGTTGCTAGAAATGAACGATTGTTGCTGCTGGGATTGGTTCCGGCCATCCAATGTTGCGGTCATGGTCTTGTTGATAGTCAGTTGCTGACCACCTTTGTTCAGCCCCAGATCTGACCATATCCGGCATCATTGTTGCGATTCCAACCACTGCCAGTGCTGTTGATGCTGCCTTGTTGCATTTTAGCAACCCTGGCCATCCTAGACAGTATCTGGCCATCACCGGGAGGACAACAAATTGAGGTAATAAATATCTAAACAAAGTAGATATGTTTTAGATTTAATAGTATGGATTAAGTTTACTTAGCATAACAATTGTGAGTTAATTTTACTACTAATTGGGATTATATTGTGAGTAAGTGAAGAATAGACTTATTGGATATCATGTTGTTTGGGATGTGGGATTCTTGCACTAGATTAAACTTAATGATTAGAGGTTGTCTTGTAAAAGAGGATAGTGAATTTAGTTTTGGAAAGTTACGTGGTTGTTTTGTTATTGTAATTGGATATGAATTTATGCATGAAAAATTATTTCAGTTATGAAAAATTATTATTAGTTAGTTAAGTGAATATGCATGAAAGAGTTTTGTATTTAAATTGGAATGACAAACCTCTAGGTGATTTTGGGGAGTATGGATTTGTGTAATTATAATTGTGGAGTACTTCATGTTGTATTGTTATACCGAGTATGGATTGAGTTTGCCTTATGTGGTGTGTGTGTCAAATGGAATAAATGATCACTTAATTTCGGAACAAGATGAAAATTTGAGTTAGTGATCATGGATGAAAGAAAATGAGTAGTTCTTAGATAATTTTATCTTTGAATTATTAAGTATGTCAATGTGAAGAGTTGGTGATTGATTTGTTTTACCCTATGTGAAGTTTGAAGTTATGTAATAAGATTAAGATTTCTTATTTAGATTATGAAATTCATGATGAAGGTGGTTATGTTATGTTACTTGGTTTCATCTTCGTGGATTGGACTTAGGAGGAGTGATGTGGGGATTAGGGATTGATCCAATTAGGATTTTCCTAAATGGTTTAGAATTTATTTTAGTCCTTGAATTCGTCGTGGAACTTGATTGTAATTTACGTTCTTTGATACATGACGTTGATTCGGGACAAGTATTTAGATATGTGGACTCTTCAACACGATTTACGACTAATTAGAGGCGGGTACTTTTAACCTTGTCTCTTTATAGTACTTTGTACTTAGTGTATGAATATTATAAATTGGATAGGTAAATTAGATTACCTTAAATCTATTCATGTTATTTCCTTTGGATGCTTACATGCTTAACCTTGGAATTAGTCTACTTTGATTATCCATACGGTCTCATTCTATTGATTATCTGTACATGATAATGGTACATACGTGTATAGTTTGTATCACAGTTTGATATATACGTGTATGGTATGCACCGTAGATCGTTACACACGTGTATGGTGTGTTACATAGGAATTATTTCATGTGATGCTTATGTTGACTCACTTAAGGATATACTGCTAGTGGAGTACATTCGTATATGGTATGTTTCATTAATGTCCACCCTATATGAGTTATACACTGTATTATGGTATTTACCTTTATGTGATGCTCATCTCATCATGTGTGTGATGCTCATATTATTTCGCACTTCATACCATTGAATGCTGATGATTATTGTCTACCATGTGGTCGAGAGAGTCGTCAGTCATATTCCTGCTAACTCGGTCACTTAGGTAATGGTCTGGAGTGGAGCAGTTTGTCTTGTCGTGCAGCTCGGCCACTTAGGTAGTGGTAGCTAGAGCATCGTGCAGACAGACCTCTTATTGTAGCTAGATAACTACTTTGCATCCTGACCACTCGGCCACTCAGAGTAGTGGTAGTTGGAGCGCGATCAGTGTCAACTTCTCGCCCCTCTCGGCCACACAGATGTCGTGGTAGCTGAAGAGGTACGCCGGAGTGACTATACTTTGCATATGCATTCAATTTCTGTTGCACTTGCATGTGCTGATTTTGCATTTTGACGGACTTATATATATGTGTAGTTTACTCACTTATGTCTGAGTTAACACTCATGTGTTGGAGTTCGATTGTTATGCCTACTATATGACTGTGTTAGAATGATAGACTTGTGTTGTTAGGTTGTATAGAAATATTAAACTATATTTCTGCAGTGTTTCTCTTATGTACGGTACATGATTATATATAAATATGCTAGAGCACTCTCTACGAGACTGTATGTTTACTTTGACCCCTTATTGTTATTATCATG
>JBBUKS010000113.1:4983103-5017424 GCA_038050645.1 Hedychium gardnerianum | reverse complement strand
ACAACAACAGTCTAACTTTAACCTGTTATCATACATCAAAACCTAGGGTTAGACTATTAGTGCAAACTGCACCAACAATATTAGCTATTGTTGGATGTTTAGGATTTTATTAGCAAGGTTTAAACAAGCTATTGAATGTTTTCGTCGCTAAATTTAGTGATGAAAAATTAATATTCGTCGTCAAATTTAATGATAGAAATTTAATTTCGTCGCTAAATTAGCGACGAAATTAAATTTCCGTTGTTAAATATCTTGGCAACCCTAAAATTTGTGATTGATAATTTCGATCGCTAATCACGCTTTTTCTTGTAGTGTGCGCCCCTCCTAAATTTAAAATCCTAGATCCGCCCCTACGTGTAGAAGCTAATAACTATCTCCTACCGACTTTATATTATTTTAATTTTGTAAGTGATAATTTAATTAAAATAATATTTCAATGAGTAAAATAAACGTATAGATTTCATGACACTTATTATATTTTAAATTTAATCATAATCATAATTTAATCATAATCAAATATGTAGAAGTTAACACGTAGCTTCCACAATATGTAACAACTATTTGCTAGGTAGAAGTTAGTTGGTAACGAGTAG
Organism: Hedychium gardnerianum; assembly: GCA_038050645.1. Classification (NCBI taxonomy): domain Eukaryota; kingdom Viridiplantae; phylum Streptophyta; class Magnoliopsida; order Zingiberales; family Zingiberaceae; genus Hedychium; species Hedychium gardnerianum. The sequence goes on along the minus strand of JBBUKS010000113.1, from coordinate 5,016,831 downwards.
CTTTTACACTTGCGTTGAATCAAAGGTATTTTTGAAATAAAATTATGAGAAAATATTGATTTGATGTTTTTGAAAAAAGGAATGCTAATATAATATTTTCTATCACGATGACTTTATATTATTTTAATTTTATAAGTGATAATCTAATTAAAATAATATTTTAATGAATAAAATAAATATATAAATTTCATGACACTTATTATATTTTAAATAAATATAATTTAATTATGATCGAATATATAAAAGTTAACATATAACTTTCACAATATGTAACCGCTATCTGCTAAGTAAAAGTTAATTGGTAACGAGTAACTTTTACGATCTCTTTAAATCAAAGGTATTTTTGGAATAAGATTATGAGAAATATTGATTTGATGTTTTTGAAAAAAAAAGGAATGTTAATATAATATTTCTCTTAATTTGTGGTTGTCTTTTTATTTTTGTCAAAAAAATATATATATATAAAAGACGTTTCATTCTTTTTTTTATTCAAAATATTCTTATTTCACCGTTAACTATATATAATTTTGATTAATAGCAATTTTGATTAAACTTATTATAAAGAGTCGAGGAGATTTTGATCAAGTTTAAATGATTTTGTTAAAAGCATTTAAAAAAAAATTAAATATAAGAAAGGAAACTTCAAAAAAACTCTCTTATAGTAAAATTTTAATTAAATTTATAAATATATTCATTAGGGAGTAATGCATATAGTTGGCTACATAAAATATTAGGAAAGTGATTAAGTTAATTTCTATAAAATTACTAAAACATTCTCGTGTATATATTCTCTAGGACAATTTCCTCCTCTTTCGTCCCTTTTAGGTGATATAAAATCAGACATTCGAGTGATCGTAAAGAAAAGAAATTGTAAGTTTGTTTTTATCTTTTATACATATTTTTTGTAAAACAGCTCTACGATTCTTGGTCTGGACTATTTTTACGAAGAGTTAATCTAGAAATGCTCTTCGTATATATTTTTTTATTAAAATTATAAAAATAAATATAAGAATCAAGTTTTTATATTGATAAATAAGATCGACTGTCTGAATTCACTCTCATATTATATTATTATTATTATTATTATTTTTTATGGCTAGTAATCAGATTCCTGTCCCCTTATGTACTAGTCACTGTTCGGGCTGGCTAGACTAGCCTCGTGATTTACCTCCTCCGTGTTGGTCCTGAGACGGACTGACGGGAGCGCTGGGGGCGAACGTTTCGCCTTTTTGCCACAATTATCTCCTTTTTTTTAATATGGTTACTAAGTCATTTTTAGTGATTTTACATCCGAAACATTTAGCAAAGTAAAATTTCTCTTAAAGATATTTAAGCCTATATAAGGACTAAAGATTGATAATATTTTGAAACAAATGGGTTTAATGGAAACTTTATAAAAAAAAGTGGTTAGCGTGAGAAAATTTAACAATCGGGGGCTTATAAGCAAAATTTACCTCCCACAAAGGCAAATAGAAAATTGTATCTTTGTCTCGACTCCCTTTGCCTTTATAGTGCGTAGTCGTCAAAGACTGGTCAATCGATCGAGATCGAGTCGCACTCGCAAGAGATCGTGTAGAGCGCCGTCTCCGATTCCATCCACCAACATGGCGGCGGCGGCGGCGGCGCATCCGTCGAAGTGGAGCTTTTTCTTATTGGCGTCTTTCGTCGCCGAGAAGCTTCAAGCTTCTGAGGAACCCGCGCCTCCTTTCTGTTCATGGCGACTGTTTGGTAGGCGCCATTTACCTGATCTATGAAATTGACTTGTGCTAGGGTTTCATGAGAGTAAGCCGTGCATGTTCATCTTCTAAAAGAACGACCATTCTTTCAAGGCACATTCCATGATACCCTCATTTTTTTTAATGCTTGTTGTTTTTCCTTCGCACTGCCTACTCTCGACAACAGTTACCTTCCATTTTTCTATTCGAGAATGGGTCTCCTCAGTAGCTGTTTCCTTCTTCTCCTTTTGGCGGCCTTCTTCGGCGCTTCAATTGCCTGTTCCAATGGAGAATGCCAGGCAAGTGAAATTTTGCTAGTTGTTTTTTTATCTTTTCCCTTTGCTGCCTGTATTCTGCTAACAAGTTCTAAGGACAATTTATTTCTTTTAGAGAAGAATTTCTATTTCAGTTAAAAATACATTTGGGGCGAAACTTTATGCAGTTACTTGATGATTGCTCTTCGGACAGTGATTGCCAAGCAGGGTTGTATTGTTTCTCCTGTGGTATCTTTAATTCAGTGTGTGCGCGGCAAACTGCATCGGATCAATTCAAGATTGTGGTATGTTTCTTCTTGTACCCTCAATTACTTCTCTTATTGCTAAATTAATTAAGACAGCTTTTTCTTTGCTATTCATAATATGTCTCTACCGGTTGAACGTTATAACTAAGTTTTTATTTGCTTGTTGTAACCTGCATGTTAGTTTGAATTACTCAATCACGTCACCACCGAGTATTAGAAGATAAGTGGAAAAAAAAATACTATGCTCCACAATATGAGTAGCCTTTGTCTTCTTTCACTACTCTAAAAAATAAGGATTTTTGTTGTGGTGCATATCTAGGATATATTTTGATACGATTAGTTGTATCTAAATTGTGAAGTGATAATTATACATGAATTGTGTATCAAGCTCATATTCTTTGTTTCAGTTATCCACTTAATGTGGTGTGAATATAAATTGATTAAACGAAAAGATGCACTAAATTTTTTTGTTCATGTTTATTTTGTTGGATTTACATGATATTATTCTTATGTCCATTATAAGAAGCACGTCCCTGTTTTATATATTTGGTAATTTAGTGTGGTAACTAATATTGTGTCACCAGCAACCACATTTTTTCTTGAAAGAAAGGATTCATCTTACTGTATATGAATAAGTGAAAGATACATAGAATGGTGAAATGGTTTGTAGTAGCTTTCAAAAATTAACTTGTCTCAAAGTCATTTCATCTTCCATGTCATGTCTTTTAGTTACCAAGTTACTTCTTTTGCTTTCTTTGACACAGAATTCCTCCTTGCCCTTCAATAAATATGCATTTCTCACAACCCACAATTCGTTTGCCATTACTGGAGAACCTTCTCGAACGGGAATCCCACGAGCTACATTTGGAAATCAAGAGGACAATGTCACTCAACAGTTAAACGTAGGCCTCTAATATATCTGAATATTCTACCTGATATCTCTTTAGATTTTCTATTTGACATTATTGTTTTGTAATCTTTCAATTGGCAGAATGGTGTTAGAGCTTTGATGTTTGACACATATGACTTTGAAGATGGCATATGGTTGTGCCATTCGAATGGTGGAGAATGCAATGCTTTTACTGCTTTTGTAAGTATGCATTATGGAAAATTGACATTTTCTTACCCATCTATTTTGTTTGTCAGTTTACTTTGTTTTTATTTCTATTCATCTTTCAATTTGCTATCCATAGTTGGTAAAATTAGCATCGACAAGTCAAAAAAATCTTTAGTTTCGATCATGGCGAATCTCTGAGAGTGGAATTGGGAATAACAAAATAAAAAGGAAAAAATTATTGAAGAAAATAATATTAAAAATATAAGATTTCAATTAAATCATCTTATTATTATATGATTATTATTGCATATTACTCTTATGGATTATAAGAATGTTATAATCTATTACTGATGTTATTTTGCTATTCAATCATTACTATTTCTTATATGCATTATTAATTCAAATATTAGCTAGCTTTAAATAGTTATATGATTTTATCTAATAATTATTATATATAAAATAGACTAAATAGCAGAACTGAATAATTCTAATTTCTGATGTATAAGTTTGATTCCAAGGTGGTGATAAATATAATCCATGGCACTGAAGATCCTCTATGGTCATGCAAAATGTTTTATGTTATCTTTTTCCGGTCAAATATATGTTTTTATTTAATCATGCATGTGTGCCACACACATATAAAGAATTGTATCTAACTATGCTAGATTAACTGCATTAGTTTTTGTGGTTTGACAACTGACCACCTGAGACGGACGAGCTAAAAATGGGCTGCGCTTGAAACCAGACTATTGCCTACTACAATTTAGTTTGTTCTGCAAAAGTAAAGAGCTAATGATATACATCTTTTTCCAGGAACCAGCTATAGATGCTATGAAGGAAATTGAGGCATTCTTGTCTTTGAATCCATCAGAAATTGTCACATTGATCTTAGAAGACTATGTTAAGACTCCAAATGGATTAACAAAACTTTTCAATGATTCGGGTTTGCTGAAATACTGGTTCCCAGTTTCCAACATGCCCCCAAATGGTCAAGACTGGCCTTTAGTAAGTGACATGGTTGCAAACAACCAGCGCTTGATTGTCTTTACATCTATCAAATCCAAGCAAGATACAGAAGGGATAGCCTATCAGTGGAACTACATGGTCGAAAACCAGTGTAAGCATCCTCTTGAAAATGTGATTGAGCTTATGAAAATATGATGCGATTTGCATTCCTCTTGAAAAATTCTCTCGTTTTTCGTGGATGGATGGTGTCCTTTGTTACTCAGTTTTGCACTTCCTGTTGATCCTCTCTTCTTCGGGCATTTCTGTAATGAAGTAATTTATAAATGTTTTCAGTGCACTTAACCTGGAAACACCTAAAGTTGTGAATAATGTTTGATCTTGTTACAGAATTCTCAAATGTTACTGAAACTTTTAACTTGAGTTATGTATCATTTACTTTTTATCTACAAACTTCTTAATATTCTTCTTTAAAATGCTGTAGATGGAGATGGTGGCATGAAATCTGGGAAATGCTTCAACCGTGCTCAATCTGCTCCTCTAAATGACACAAGCAAATCTCTTGTACTAGTTAATTATTTCCCCTCAATACCAATACAGCAAATTGCATGTGAACACAACTCTGAGCCACTCCTTGATATGCTAATTACATGTCATGGTGTAGCAAGCAACCGATGGGCAAACTTTGTGGCGGTTGATTTTTACAAGGTAAGTTAGATGGCTTTTTTCCCCGTATTACTGCTATAACACATGGTACACATTAATTGAGCATGAATCACAAGGAGAAACATAAAGCAATCTAAAACTACCTAATCCTGTAATCAAGAGCATCAAGAGATGTTTCTTAATAGATCCTACTTCTGAATTTATCGAGTTACTGTTGTAAAAATCAATGCCTTCCGTCAGGTTCATGTGCTCAGAGTGTTTGATGAACTTATTATAGACCGTAGGAGTTCTATGCATCTAGACATCGAACTAAAAGAAAGCAGATGACAAAAATGAGAATTCTAATCTCTAAATATCAAATTCATTTTCAGAGAAGCGATGGAGGAGGAGTGTTTGAGGCAACAGATGTGCTTAATGGGAAATTGTTATGTGGAAGTTCTGATGTACATTTATGTACCGTGAGTTCTTCAATTATGTTTTTGCTGGTTTTTTTTACAAGTCGCAAAGCTAGGAGTACACTGTTCTGAAAAAGTAGATTTTTTTAAAAAATAATAATTTAAGAGTGTAAAATTCTGTGTACATGATCCTGAATTTCACTGAACGAAAACTAAAACATCTAGCAAATATACTTCACTGTTTCAATTGATCGTGGTATTCCATAGACCACAAGTTCCTTCTCGATACTTCACTGCAAGCTTTTTTACTCCGCCAATTTGTTCATTTTTTGGATGCATATATTCACTGTTTAGCTAAAGTAAGACCAATGAGATCTCATGGCTTTTTGTGTAGGATTCTTTATTTGATTATAACTTATTTTTGGATGTAAGTTTGTCTAGTTTTATTATGACAACATGTAGACACCGACGCAATCAAGGAACCTAGATCTCTAATGCTTAATAAAGTTCAGAGTTATCGTGTCACTGAACATTGATAGTGTCCTCATTTAGCTGATTCCAACTCATCTCCCACCTTTTTGTTAAAATAAAAAACCTGAAAATGCTCCATTGTTGGAATTCAATGAACTGGATCCAAAAGAAATTTTGCCGATTTCGTCAAGACTTCTCTGAACATTCATGGTGCTACAAATTATTTGGTTCCAAGTGAAACCGGCTATTAGTTACTTCAATGCTTAGAGATTGAAAATTATAGCACTGTTTTAATTTTCATTCGTATTAATCTTTTTCTATTACCTTTGTCCATGCAGGCTGGGTCTCCTTCATGAACTGGTCCGTGCCAGCAATGCCGACGCTCTTTCCTGTAGCAAAGAACTGCAGAACATCATTACTGGTATAAGATGGATTTCCTCTTTTCTCTCTGAATTAAGAATAAAAACTGCTGTGTAGTCAAAATTAGTACCTCAACATTCCAATATCAACGAAGAACAGAAAAATCTCTGTTTAACTTTTCTTCGATATCACTTGGTTAAATCATTTCTTTACAGTGATGTGCTAAATTCATAGAAGAATGAATTTTGTGTGAGGATAATGTGAGTGCAATAATTTGTGGTTATTTACACCTTGGGACCTCAAAATATCTCGATAGGTCATCGATATGTAGGAGCCCATTGAGTCATAAATATGTTTTATATGAGGACAAAATCCCATAAATACAAATCAGTGCTATTGTATAATGGGACAATTTAGATGGAGAGAGCAAGTCTTATGTCTGAAAATGTTGCTTTTCAGCAATAATTCAAGGAAACTTGAAACTTGAGGTTTGAGTAGTACCATTAATCTCGGGACCCTGCATTGACAAAGCTATTAGACTGTCTTTTTTTTATCATATCTAATGCATATTTAGGCATTATGAAAGGAGAACAGATCTCCAGTACTATTTCAGATTTTCGCAAAATTAAACAAACACTGACTGCATATGGGACCTCCTTCACATCTCTATGAAACTTCACTGACTACAGTGAAGGGGGGAGCAGATTCCAGACAGCTTAAGGACATTTAGGAGAACATAACACCTCAAGAACACAGAAACGTGGCCGTTGGATAGAAAAACTTAAGTGTGACTCAGAACTGTCCCCAAATTATATGATACCTGACACATCATATGATCTTAGAGCCCACTCAATCTCTCAAGAACACAACAAACCATGGCCATTGGAATAGAAAAAACATAAGTGGTACTCAAAACTATCTGCAAATTATGAGGTCTCTGATACATCATGGATCTCAGAGCCATGGCAAACACTCATGTATCTACATTGCTCACCCAATCTCTCATGTTTGTAGTTGTTTTGTTTAGTGTTGTTGCAGTGCTTAAGATGCAGTGCTCGATATTGCTGTTTTCCTCTTGATAACTTCGATATTTGTAGTTGCAAAGACAGGCAAGCCATCTGAGAGATCTTCTTGGGCATAGATATTCTTCAGTTCAAATAGATCATCATCGCCATCTTCATCGCCGTCATGGTGGTTGATCTCTTCTCTCCTGGTCCTGGTAAATTGAGTAAAATCTTTGCTTGCCCTTGCGAATGGCAGTTGATGATGGCCTCGATGGAACCAATCTCGTCGAAGGCGGTCATCACTGATGGGCTTGTTGATCATCCACTTGCTCTCCTCGCCGCCGGGCCTACTTCCCCACGTCTCGAAATCACTCAAGGTGATTCCTTTCTGGCTGCTGGGGCACGCAAAGCTGCTGCCGCCGCAGAAATTGGCACTGCTCTTGCTGCTTTGATAGCTCAGAGCGTCGCTTCTTCTTCTTCTTCGTCGTCTCTCACTCTGCTCTGCATGGCAATCCTGCATTTCTTTGCCCTCCTTGGCTTCCTCCCCGGCGGTGGAACTGGGGTTCAAGCACTTGAGCGTCTTCCTGGGCGTAGCTTGGTTGAAGAAATGGTTGAGATAACTCACAAGCCTAGCACCCGGAGAGCTCGGTCGCTTCCCCTTCTTCTCCTTGACTTGTGGCGGCGGCTGCGACGGTCCCTCACCGCCTCCTAATCTTCTATGTTGCACTCCATTCGGCACCTCCCTTTCCTCGGTCGCCAAACTGAGACCACGGGAGACAACGAATTCTCCAGCCATGTCATCAATGGCGCCGGAGAAGTACCTCGTGGCGTCAAACACATCGAGTTCATCCGACTCATACTCGTAAGGGCTGTTCATCTGCGAAAGCCCCTCGCTGAGTCCTGTTCTTCCTGCTCTGCATGGGTATATATAAGATATTTCTGTGGTGAGTGGTGCTTAAAGGCACTCTAATGGTGGATAAGGGGAGACTTTGTTAGGCTGCTGCAGCACTACTTCAATTAATCATCATTAGCAGTAACAACAGATGAGTGAGTGGTTCTTCTCTTGCTCCATTAATTGTGCTGTCTCTCTCACACAGTGCCAAAACATTCAACTGTTGCTGGCCTTATCCCTAATGAGTTTGTTTCCTTGTCGTACAGTCCCTACACTAGAAGCTCCATGGAACTGCAGCCAGAACTTTTGCCTTTGCTGCGAATCATAATTGTCTCTTCTACTGTGCAGGCGAAGAGGGAGTGGAGGGGATGGAGGAGGACGCAGAGGCCATGACTCAGTTGGATAAACCTCCTACTGTAGATGAATCCTGACTTTATTAAGTAAAAAAAAAGGGGGGGAGGGGGGTCGCTTGTCGAGCACTGACGGGAATGTTGTCGTGGCAGCTTGGTGCATGGATGCTTTTGTCTCTCCTGCTGGAGCCCAGGCAAGCTCTTTGTTGGACCATCAAGGGTTGTGGGAATCTGATGTTCCCTCTGGTCGACACGGCTCACTTATGAGGTAGTTGAATCGGGAAGAAGGCTTGGGATCTTAACGGTCAATCAAAGCACATCTAGCCGAGTCGTGCGATCTTGTAGAGCACCATCAAAGCTAGTGTTTCTTTTGTGAGGTGTGGGGATTGCGGGAATTTGATGTCCCCCGTGTTGCATGATAGAAAGCTTGACTCAGCTCACTTGCAAGTTAGTCCAATCGGGAAGAAGACTCAGGAACTTGACAATGATCTTGTAGAGCACCATCAAAGCCAGTGTTACTTTTGTGAGGTGTGGGGATTGTGGGAATTTGATGTCCCCATGTTACACGATAGAAAGCTCGGTCGACTCAGCTCACTTGCGAGTTAGTCAAATCGGGAAGAAGGCTCAGGAATTTGACTATGATCTTGTATAGCACCATCAAAGATAGTGTTTCTTTTGTGAGGCGTGGGAAAATAGTGGGAATCTGATGTCCCCCGTGTCATACATTAGAAAGTTTGGTCGACTCAGCTCACTTATGAGTTAGTCAAATTGGGGAAGAAGGCTTAGGATTTTGATGGTCATTCAAAACACATATAGTCAAGTCGTGTGATCTCGTAGAGCACCATCAAAGCCAATGTTTCTTTTGTGAGGCATGGGGAAATTGTGGGAATCTTATGTCCCCCTGTGTCGCACGGTAGAAAACTCAGTCTACTCAGCTCACCTGCGAGTTCGTCAAATCGGGAAGAAGGCTTAGGAACTTGACTGTGATTTTGTAGAGCACCATCAAAGCCCGTGTTTCTTTTGTGAGCTGTGGGGAAATTGTGGGAATTTGATATCCCTCGTGTCACACATTAGAAAACTCGGTCGACTAACGAGTATACTCAGAGGCAACTCAATCTATTTTAAATATCGTAGTTAAATGAGACGCAAGTCGTATCATCCAGTAGAGCACCATCTAGCCCAAAGTGTGCATGTATCACACGGTCTGATTTGATTCTCGAAATGGCTACCGACAAGGGAATAGATAGAAGACTTAGCTCATGAGCAAACCACTGGCTCTCGCTTGCCATGCGATATCTATCTTAAATGGTTGGTCATGAGGTTTCTGCTGCATAAAGAAGGGGTTTTGTCTATATGAATTTGACAAGTACAGTGACCATGACAAACAGTGTTGTTCCTCTTCACATGAGTGGTTTGCAAGACATGGATTTTATATAATATTTCTATTTATAATATTTGCATCAAAATTTAATTTTATATTAAAATATATATTTTGTTGAATATATATATAAATTTTTTATGCCGTTCATCTTATGCCGCTATAATATATAATACACATTTGCTTTATAGTATTTATTGAGTTTCATTTTCATAGGTAAACATCATCATCATATATATGTATGTAATAACTTTTCTGATAGCCTACACACCTTATCCTGTATAATCATGTGCACCTGCTGAGGTGGCATAATCCTGATCAACAGGTGCTCATGGTTGTGCAGATAAAATGTGCAAACTAACAAAACTCTCTATATATATATATAAAATTATCTTTGACAACAATACTAGTGAAATTGTTGAAGCAAGAAAGAGAAAGGTAGGAAAAAAAATATTATTTGGACATTTATATTAATCAGGTTTTATTATTTTTGACAAATACTTCATTTACTTATTACTTTATGATAAATTTATCACATTTAATCATATTTTTCTACACTAGAATTATTATAAAATTGAAGATATTTGATGTATTTATTTTAAATAAAAGTCCAAGCTATATATTTATTTTTTTATAATCAATTCCCCCCCCCTCTAATTGTTGTCTAAGTTAATAATTTTATATTTTATGTATTATATATTACTCAAAATTAGCAATATAATTAGTTAATAATCTAGTTAATTTTAGAGAATATCTTTCTTTCTGTCTTTTATAATCTAAGTAAGGAGGAGTCACAAGAAAGACTGATTCGTCTCTATCATTTGTTCGTGCTGCTATCATATCGTCTTCTTCATTTTTGTCTTGGCGATACTCTCTGGGGTTTAATTTTCTAATGAATTATATTGCATAATTTTATTTTAAAATATATGGTGAAATAAATGAAGTTTTCTTTTCCTCAAATCTATGATTATTATAATTTTTACTAAGTCTATATAACATAGGACACTAAAGCTAAGAACTATATTTGCTGCCCTTGCTCATGGAGAATAATAAATTTAAAATTATTTTTCTTAAAATACTTTTATTTTCTTCACAATTTGTGAAGTATGGATAGGAGAATCCTATGTGAAGTTTCTTTCATGCATCTTTTTCCGGACACCATATTTATTCATTAGCTTGAGATTTCTTTTCAATGAGAAACTTCAACTTCAAGAAATTATTTATCAAAATATATATATAAACCAGATTGATAAAACAATTTTAGTTTTTTGTGGTTGGATTTCAACTCCATGGCACATGAGCAAATCCTTTTCCTTCCAAGTGAGACAAAAGTATGATTTTGACTAAACTGAAACAAAAGCAAAATTTTCTGCACCATTTTCTTTTCTTCATCATTGTTTCATTCTCACAAGAAACATAGAAAAACAATGGAGGTGGAGCCTGACAATTTAAATGTATGGCTCACCATGCAAGCATCTATGTTGCAGAGAACCTTCTCTATTGAGGTTGCCTTATCATCTTAGCAATAAAGATCAAAATGAATATCTGTGAAAAATAAGACAGTAAACCGAGTATTTGGTTACAGAAGTTCTTGAGAAAATATTTCAGAATAGGAAGAACAAAGGAATGAACAGAAAAATGAGGAGCATCATTTACAGTTTGGAGAGCTGACCACGAGAGAGCCCCAGTCAGGATCATACATCTTCTTTAAGTAACATTAACTGCAAGAAGAAAAACAAAATAAAAGGATTATGAAGATCGAATGCCAGATAGCTTTTATCTTAAGTATTTACCACTTTCTATGATCTTAGTTGTCGGTTTCATTGTCTTTGATGTCATACTCTTTAAAGGTATTAGCATTAATAGGGTTTTGAGAGTTATGTGTTTAGTCTGACATTATCATTTTAAGTTTAAGATTATGTTTAGAAGTAGTTAATTTTGCATTAAGAAACAATCACCTTGCTACAGAATGGGCAGGCATGGCTTCTCTCCATCCACTCATATAAACAGCAAAGGTGGAACTGATGGGAACACTGCAAAGTACTACTTGGATTTTCAGTAGTGTATTCTGTGGACAAGCGAAATCTAATTTACTTGATACTGCAATGGCAAGTATTTACAAGGAAGCCAAACTAATCGGTTTTCGTAATTCAACTCACCCTCGAGGCAAATTGGACATGCATCTTCATCATCAGATGATGGATAAAAACATGTTACTCCAGCAGTCATTCTTGGCGAAGGCTGCAAGCTCCCGGAGTGGCATGTGTTGGATCCATTTTTCTCCTTTTGATCAGGTTGAATGTTTGCAACCTTTTCGTATCTGACTGATACAGATGTTTGCTGGGAGCCTCTAGGATCATTGTTTGACAGAAGAACGGCAGTATTGTTATCTTCAGTATTGACTTGGGAAGTAGGAACTAGAGGAAGTGTCGCGTGATTGTCTGACGGCACGACTCTTCGATCTCTGCTGTGGAACAACGAATGGCACTGCAAAATGCACATAAGTCAGTATTAAACAATTCTGGTAATAATAGACAACAAAAAACAGCAGTATAAATAGTGATCTTGAGAACACAATTGTTCTTGCAAAAATTACATGAAGTCATTTGAGCATCAAAGAAATACTTAATGTTAGAATTAGAACTAGTTATACTCATAAGCTGAGTAGGTTTTGTCTCATATTGGATATTTATTATAGGATGATATATTTGAGTTATATATATATATGGTGGAATAAATTTTACTGAATAACAAGAATAAAAATACTTTTTTCTCTCAACTCTTTAGATCTTGTAAATTTAGTGAAGGCACATTTATTATCAGCTATTGTTAGAAACATTATCTGCGGTAACGAAGTTAGCATTCTGTCAAGTAAGTTCAAATGTGCCTCAATATCTAAATCTATTTTCCAATCTATAGTAAGCTTCATTAAGGAAAAGAAAATAGTCTATAATTCTGTATTGTTGTAACATATATTTAGATGGACATAATGGATAATAAGGTTGGTTTGTGTGCGAAGAGCAAACTTTATCATTGACAGTGAAAAGTAACAGAATAGTTTCAGATGTTGTAGGATCTAATTTATATAATCAGGTTTCTATAGTTTATATTTATGGCAAGACTTTTATAGCTCTATTAACATCTTCAATTTGCCTGCTGTTAGTCAACTGCATGATCAATATCAAAAACTATGTCAAGTTTATAGGTGAGATATTTGGAAGCATTGAGAGATTTTTTCATGTTAAAGCCATGAATAAAGCCTTTCAACTTCTCTAAATGATTTAAAAGTTTACAATTACATACAGCCAATGTGTTTGATCACTTATATGTCGAGTTCGGAAATGATAAAACTGGCTAAGTTAATGAATTTTCAGGATGCAAATTGTAACTTTTGACAAGATAGCATTATATGTGAGGAACTTTTTCTTCTTCTTTTTTTATTTTTTGGCAAAAATCAATCAGTATAGCCAATGACTAGTCCAAAACTTGTTTAAGTTGAATCAGTGATCAGATGAACCTAAGAGAAAGCTCATTGTGAAGACATTGCAGGCAACATACCAGATCAAAATAGAGCTGTCTGTAGAGATGGAGACATCCTCTATTTTGATGTTCTTGATCTTCCAAGATATTCTCGCGCAAACAGCCACCCACACAACCCATAACTCGAGACTGGTCAAATTTTCTAGCAATCTGAACATGCAACAAAGTTATTGGAACTTGATTGATAGAATCAAACTATCAGAGAAGAAAAACAGGAAAATAGAAGAAAAGCGGCCGCTTTTACCAAGGAAAATTGAGCCCAATTTGGTGAGGAAGAAACCTTTCCTTATTGAGACAACCATTAATCGTTTGATTTCAAACAAGTCAAAAGAGGGAAAGAAACGAACAAATATCAACAAAGCCGAAACTTTCCATCGGAAAAGGGCAAAGAAGGAAGATCCAACACCAAATCTCAATCCAATTCGGAAGGGCATAAATCAACAAGGCAGTACAAATACCGGAAACAAGGAATCCGCAAATCCTCAGCCTTCGTCTTCCGCCGGAGGTAGCAGTAGCGTCCAAACCCAAACGGAGATGCAAGCGCTGAAGCAGCAGCGAGATCACGGTGCGGCGATCGGCGCGCGATCCGTCGCAGAAGCTGAATCCGATTCTCCAGAGAGAGAGAGAGAGAGGGAGAAAGCGAATCCTCTCGATTCGTGAGTCCGCGTGCTTGATCGACGAGACGAAGGGGACGCAGCATAAACCTCCATCTATGGCATTTATGCAAATATTTATTTAGGAATTTTTAATTTTTTTTAATATATCTTTTTAAAAAATATTATTTAGCTCGAAACATGGTCCGATTTTTATAAACATTTATGGAGACTTTTAAAAATACAATTTATAATATTTTACGATAAATCTGAATTTTATTTAAAAATATAATTGAGCCTGAATAATTACTTAGGTTAGAATTTTTTTAAAATAGAATATTTAGTTTAATTCGAAACAGGCCAATCGAGTCTCGCATAACCCAAAACTCTGCCCAAACCCACTTTTTTTTTTAAAAAAAATAATAAAGTAATAAAAAACATTTTAAATTTTTTAAAAATAATAAATAAATATTTGAGCAAACATAAAAGAGCGTCCCAAATTAAAAAAAATAAAATCAAATAGTTATTTTTTTTTTAAAAAAAGATGTTTTATCTCCAAAATATCTCTTATTTTAGCATATTGTAACTACCGTTACAATATATAGAATCCATCAAATAACTATTACAATGTTATTTTTTATTTCCAATATTATTGTAATAGCTAATCGTAACACGTAAAAACTATTCTGCTACAACATGTAATACCTAATATAATATTATTGTAACATTATAATAATTACTTAATTACTTCTATAACTATTTTAAAATAATTTTAATTAATTTAAATTTAGCTAATTGATAGTAGCTACAACGTAAAAAAATCATCTATTTTATTTTAATCAAATTAAACCTTAAACTATCCATTGTACTACTGCAAAGAAACTTTTACACATGGTAATTACTCGATAGTTGTTACAATAACGTTGAAATAATTTATATTTTTAGATAAAACATCTAATAGGGATAAATCTGGAGTCCTTTTTGATTTTTACCTTAAATATTTTCTTAATTTGTTTTAGATATTTTTTATTTTATTTTTAAATATTCAAGCACTCTGGATTAGATGCCCCATCATATGTTTATCCTGGAATACTCTTTATTTTAGTATTGTTGTAGTAGTTATTATAATGTGTATAAGCTATCGAGTAGTTATTACAATATTATTTCTTATTTTCAGCTCTATTGTAATAATTAATCATAGCTAGAAACTATTTGTAACTACGATAACATGTAACACTTGATATAATACTATTGTAGTGGTGTAACAATTATTTAATAGTTTATGCAACTATTTTAAATGATTTTAATTAATTTGGATTTAGCTATAATAGTGTTAGTAGCTACAACTATTCGATAATTGTTACAATCTGAAAATCATCTACTTCATTTCAATCAAATTAAATTTTAAATTCTAAACTCGATAGTTACTACAATAACACTAAAATAAGAGACATTCTCAAGATAAAACATATGATAAAACGTCTTTTTGATTATTATTATTTAAAAAAAAAAGACCCATATGATGATTTAATAAATCTGGAATGACCTTTTTATTTCTACCCTAAATATTTTCTTAATTTTTTTATATACTCCTAATTTTAGATATATTTTTTTCTTTTTCTTTTTAATTTTAACTATTCAAACACTCTGGATTAAACTTAACATGACCCGTTCAATCCAATCCGCAACATAGACCGGACTAGGCACAACCTAGATGTTGTCATGCTAGGGTCATACGTAGCCCGACTTGTTTACACCTCTAGTTCAATTTACGATCGACTCCTACAATTGAAGTTGAGAGTTAGACTATGATTTCGTATCTATTCGATAAACAAGGACTTAGCCTAAAATAGGAGCAAGAGGAATGACAAGAGAGTAGCATCTAAACCAAAGAAATAAATTATTTGATGAACTAATATTGAAAAGAATATAATACCATTCTGTTTACTCATGAATTCCTAAAACCCTAAATCCTCTCTGTTACTGTTCAATGTTCAGATACCTGATACAGCTATTATTTTCATGTCGAAATCAGTGTTTACCGGCACATTCTCCTCCGACAACTTCTTCCAATTCATCGGAATTGGACGAAGAGATGTCGGCCGGAGTATCGGTGCAATCGTAATGGCTGCCTCTGAACTTGGGATGGCTCCCTTGTTGGTTTCGATCGAGATAGATCACTATAACTGTAATGTCGTCGTGAATGTGCCGCCGCCCACCCTTTTCGATCTTCTTTATATCGTCGTATCTCATCTCCTGCTTCCTCGCGGCCTCGTTTAGGGCCGCGTGGATCAATCGCTTCGCGATGCCCTGCAAGAGTTTCATTGAAGAATTAAGAGGGGTTTGCTCACAATGAAGAACTGATTGGGGGTATTGAGCTTACTGCTCTAGGATTATTGGATACTATGTCTACTACAGCTTCGTCGCTTAGCTGCTCCCAGAGCCCATCCGATGCGAATATGAGAAACAAGTCGTGCGGCGTGAGCTTGTGGATCTGAATTGATGGCTCTGCGGTGATGACCGGTCTCTTTAAGGGAAGAGGTGCGACGAACTGCTGGAATAAGGGATCTCTACTGAACCCGGGAATCTTGAGGTAGATATCCCCGATAGACCTCGAGACCTAACAAGAGAAGAAGTTTGTTAAACTTTGATAAACTACTACTACTAACAATGATTTGATGATGACGACGATGAACATGAACAAACTACAAAGAGATTATGAATTGTGTGCAATAGAACTCACAAGTGATAACGATAACAATGAACGAATGATAACAACATACAATGGAAATGACAGAGTCATGTGCAATAGAATTCACAAGTCGAGTGTCTAAAACTACTACTAACAATGATTTGAAAACGATGATGACAACAAACATGAATTGTGGGAAGCTATCGAAAGATCGAAATTCCACTAGTTATGAAACATTGCATTGCATATTTCCATTTCATAGTGATATAACACAATTGAAGGGGAGCCTTGGCGGTAAGAAATTATGGATTCAAGTCGGTAGAAATATCCTCTTATAATGCAGGTAAGACTGCATGTAATAAATCTAATGTGGTTTGATATCTCCTTATGGTGACAAAAGACGAAACGCTTGCCCCCAGCGTCTCCGTCAGTTCTTCCCGGATCAACACGGAGGAAGTAAAACACGAAGACTAGTCTAAGCTAGCCCGAATAATAATACAGAAACCCGATAGTTTGATATCTCCTTAGACCCTGCATTGGCGGGAGTGATATAACACAAATGGTTTGTGCCCTCTGTTTCTTTTGCTACACTGTTCGTGCAAAGATCGAAGAAATGAAGCATTTGTTGAAAGATTCTCACCTGAATGATTCCTTTAATTCGCCAGACGCCGTGGGTGCGGACGACGATGTGCTTATCGTCGGGATGCTGCTCGGCGAGCTCCCTCCTGACTTCCTCCACGGCGACGTTGTGGTCGGCCGACAGCCGCTCGGCCACCACGGCCTTCCTGTTCATGGCCCGGCGGCCGAGCACGGCCCGGGAATCCCCCAAATTGGCCACGAAGAGTGTGTCGCCGGTGATGGCGCCGACGAGGCAGCAGGATCCCACCGACGCGATCTGCGGCCGCGACAGCCAGGACCTCTTCACCAGGTGCGTGAACTCCTCCTCCGTCGCGTCGAAGGCTTTCCTGATCACCTCCGCCGATACGCCGCCTTGCTCCGAAGCGAACCCTAGAAAAACCCTAGCTTTGGTCAGATGAACACATTGGATGGACGAGAGGAGGGCGGAGGGGCCGTACGATCGAGATGGGGGAAGAGGCGGTTGCTGACGAAGCGAGAAGCCTCGGGGCCGCCGTGGCCGTCGTAGACGCCGACGAAGGTAGCGGAAGGCGAGGTCAGCACCTGGCCCTGGTCCTCGAGGGAGCTGTTCGCTTGCACGACTGCGATGGAGAACTCGCCGGACGCGTGGGGCTTCAGGTCTATATGCCACATCAACCCATCTCCGCCGCCGAGCCTCCCAAAGCACCGCTCCAGCGGCCTGACGAAAGAGCGCAACATCGCCGCCGCAGCTCCAAATCACCCAACTCGGCTCCTTTCTCCACCGCCGACCTCGCCGGCCAGCCTCCGAAAACCCTAAAAACCGGAACTTTCTTCCACCAAATCCGCCGCGACCTTTCTCCGCCGCCGATCTCGGCGGATCCAAAACAACGGCGAAGCCACCAAAGATCGAAACTTTCTTCTCCTCCGCGTGAGTTAATGGCGAGAAGAAGCTCCTCCAATATCTCTGGCTCGAATTGATGGATCGCGGAAGTGCATCCGATGCCGAAAGCGATGAAAAGTTCGCGTCTTTAACGCGTAAAGAAGCGAAAACTTTATACGACTTTGCTCAAGCGGTCAATCGAGGTTGTTGATGATCACAGACGTGTTACCTACGAAGATTTGGGGAGAGAAACAAGAAGAAATTTATGGTTGTGACAGTTGCCATTTTATCGTCAGATTATTACAGAAAAAAAAAACACAAAAACAAGTCTGCGTGAAACACGCTAGTCAACTCAAGAACAGTTGCACAAAGTCAACGTTTCTAATTATAGCATTCTTTAGGGCAATTTTGCTGGAAATGAATACAAAACAAGATTGTATTCTATATTTTTGTTTTAGGGCAAAAATGAAAGAAGCGTGTCCATTTTTCTTGGTCACGTGACGGTCTTTTTTCATGTTTTTTTTAATTAAAAAGTAGATCGCACCCTACTTAGCCTATTTTGAAATTACGCAACTACCCTCAATACAGTGTTAGATTGATTTTGATTTTTTATAAATTCATTTCAAATTTAAACTCTAAACGAATTTGACTGTTTAATAATATTTATGTGATAGTAATTATGATTTTATAATTATTATAATTTATGTTATAATAGTTATAATTCGAATTTAATTTATTTATTTAATATTTACATTGTAATACTTATTAAATCGTAATTGTTACAATATAAATTTATTTGATAATATTTATATTATAATAGTTATAATTTTCTAATTATTATAACATAAATTTATCTTATTTAATTAATTGACTAATTTAAAATTTAAATTTAAAATCGATTTATCAAAATCAACCAAATAATGCACTTAAAAATACCTATATAATTTCAAAAGGGGCCAATAATGAGATATCTTTTGATAAAAACAAAAAAGAATGTCTGTTTATGATTGCACTTATAATTTAAAATAACTTTTTTATTTTAAAAATGTTTATTCTGCTCATTTATAATCTGAAAAAGTCAACATTAGATTGCAAAGGATAGATCTTGCTTGAAGGAATGTTTCCTAAAGGAAGATTTCGAGTGGACTACATGTTTATCAACATTACTATAGAAAGGTTCATGGTGTGACTGAACCGTGCACGCACCCGGTCAGAGTCTATGCTAGTCAGTTGGGAGTCGGAGTGGAGTCTCTGCTAGTTCAAGTCAGTTCAAATTGTGCTAGGCTACCTCTTGAACAGTCAGAGAACGGGCCTCGAGACCGGGGTACTTGAGCTCGCAATCGAAGAACAGATCTGAACAATTTACCAACACAAAGGAGCACTTCACAATACACTTCTTGGCATGATTATGATTGTTCTTGTTCTTAGCTTAAAGCTGCAATTTAAGTAACTCTCGACCAAAGCAGTAACTTAAATTTACAGTTTCCTGGTGCCGATACAATTTTGAGCAGAACATGCTTCTACGATCGAGCAAAGCAGCATGATCGGGCAAATTAGTTGGAGGTTTTGAAAGAAAAACAACTCAACTATTGCTCTCTGCCAATTAAGATTATACCTTTCTGCTAATATCGGCAACTGTGTTTGTGTTGTCTTTTTTATGAAATTTCTTTGCAAATGTTGCAGCCACCAGTAGGGGAAAAGCAATAGTCGCATCGCAGTGGACCTGTTTGAATTCAGTAGAAAAAAAATTCAATGTGCCAAGCCGCAAGACTCAATGCGAATGAAAATGCATATAAAGTTCTTGAAGTTGGAGTTGAAAACATTCCGAGTTATATCATTCTCATTTGAAGAAACAGCATTTTGCAGCAATTGATAAAAATTCTTGACAAAGCAATTCTAGTCGAGAATTTTCATCCATGGGCATACTAGATCAAATCATAATGTTGCTCATCTACTTTTCACCTTTAGAAACAATCTTTAAGTTCAAGACTTGAATAAACCAAGAATAGATAAACAAAACAACAATCAAACCTTATTCCACTAGATGAGGTCGGCTATATGAATTTTATCTTATTATGTCATCTATATTTAAATAAATTTTATCTTATTTTATTATTAATAAAAGTATTTTTTAGTCTTCGTCTTCCTCATTTGATGTGCATATTTGTTATAGTTTCATATCGCCTAACTCGAGCATTTATTGATCTCTAAATATATGTCTATACCATCTTAAATATATTTTCTTTTAATAGGTGCATTTTCTCTTTAATATTCTCATTTCTTATCATGTCTATCCTTATATGTTCGCACATCCACCTTAACATTCTTATCTCTACAACTCTCATCTTTTGCTCATGTGTTCGAGTCATAGTCCAACATTCAGCTCAGTACAGGAATAGATAAAACAGATAATAAATGTATGAATACCCGAAAAAGGGAAGAGATTGCAGCCTCAAATCTTCTACATGTATCCACTAGAGAAGCTAGGGGGAATCTCGTGAAGGATAACTAAATGCCAAGATGATGGAAAATAATAAGGGAGAAGAAGGAACAGCCACATACTTTAGTTGTCTTCGCAGAACCTTTTATTTTCCCCCATGAAATTGCCTCGTCGGGCTGAGCTCCCGAGTCACTTCCATCAAATTCTTGTGCAGTGTTGATATAAACAGCATAATCTGCACCATTCCGGAACATGTTGGCATTACAGATATGGTGCTTTGGAAGGCCCCCGCCGAGAATAATGATCCCAGTCTTTCTCCGATCCACATGTACGGCTTCTCCATTCATAGATCGGATGTCTGTAATCTGAAATGTCAACAATCAAGATACAAGGATGCAAAAGTGACTCAGCTCAAATTTCAAAAGAGTTCCTACCTTGTACGATGTCGATAAGCAAACCAGGATTCCGTACTGAATGACAATACAACATATCCCCCAGTGATCCATCAGTCAATGCCGGGCAATAGACCGAAACACCATTCTACTCAAGTTACAAATAGTTTAGTAAGCACCAAAAAAACATGAAATAAAGTCGAGAGAGAAGTATCTTATTTTCTGCATGTGAGGTCTATATTAAAATAAAGATTCCATGGTTTGGTTGCCTTAAACCCTGTGCAGTAGTACGAGTTATCAGACACATATTACTTTAGATGTTGCTCACTTAAGAGAGACTACTAATAATATAAACGAGCTCGAGATTGTTGCTGTCAAGACAATCGAGTTATTCAACATTTATTTTCCTACCAGACATCAATCCATTTTGCCTTCAATAAACTAAGTCACCAATAGTCTCCATTTAAAGAGCATGTATCGACATAATTTATTAAGAATTTTTTTAAAATGAATAAAATCCATTAATCAAATTAGAACGGATTTGTTAGAAAATTTAAAATAAAAATCCTGGATGACTAGGCTACTTAGGCAACAATAGTCCCATGCTAATTAGTGAGTCTGTAGACTATCATCCTTTGAAGAACTATTTTTAGACAAAAGGAAGTTGAGCATAACTTGCAATACCTTGTATGCCCAGTACAGGTACGAGTTTTCATCATTAATTTCTTTGCCAAGGCGAGCAATCACTTTTGAAGGAGTCCAAACTACATTCTGCTAGTATTATACATCAACTTGTGTCAGAGAAGAACATTTCAAGTAACATATAAATGAAAATTTTTAAGTGATTAATCCTATTGCTACCTCTATAGTCTGTTCAGTTAACATTTGGTCCAAAATTGGCATGATCCAATCCTCAAATTTGCAATAATTGTCATTAGGCACCAACAGGTTTCCAATTCGATTCAACCCTTTTGAACGTAGAGAAGCCCCCGGTAGAGAGAAGTCACCCCTATAAGTTGGGGCAAGACACTTGATCAGATCTTCTTCTATACCACCAGCAGTTGTCACCAAAACTTCAACCTAGACATAACAGAAGACTATCATATCGAGACATAGGGAAATAAACTTCTAGGATGAAATAATGCCTTTGAGGAATAGAGCGACTAAAATATTTGAATGAAGAAAACTTAGAATGGTAATGACAGTGACACCCTTTCCAAAGCAAGCAAAGGAAATCAGCCATTTTTTTATCCTCATTCCTTTCTTGAGTTTAACACACTTTATGTACTTAAATAAGGTTCCCTGTAGTTATTTCAGGAAAGTGATGTTTAACATTTAATTATTCGAGAGTATAATCCGGTTTTAGGGGAATTCTTTACCATCAAAAGAATCGATTCTAAGAGGTTCTGATTCTAATGAAAATCTATCTCATCCTAATTTTTTTGTTAGTGTAGCAAACACAAAATGCCCATTGAACTATCACAGCAAATATGTCAAGCAGCGTTATAAGGCAATAGGCACAAGAAGTACATAGAAAGAATGCTAAGGTAAACAAGTAAAAATCGTTAAAAAGATAAAACCAAAATGTCACTATCGTAAGAAACTAATAAATGATAATATAAGAAAAAAGAGGTTCAGACGGAATAGTAGTGCTAAATGGTGATAAATAAATTGCGTGGTTAGACAAGTTGAACTATTTAGGGTTAAAGGTGTGAAGGATACAGGGAGGTGAAAAAAACTCTAGTTAACATAGATAAAAATGAGTTAACATATTCAAATATCACTAGTGATATAATGGAGATATGAATGAATAAGATCCAGAAAGCCAACTTCAAATAGTTGAGAGCCGATCAATACTTCTCTGTGGCCAATTTTGATGAGTTATATGGAAATAGCTACTGAATGTAAATCTCAAAGGAGTCATAATTTTTTGTGAGCCGAAGCAGTGTTGAATGGATTGATGAAAGCAAAACTACAGAACGGGAGAAGAATTATGGTTTGCATCTTCTCATTATTCCGAAGTTTGCACGACAGAAAAGAACTAGTCGTTTGTGAATTCTGAATCATGAGTCATAATGTAACTGGATAGTTCTAAATATGTAACTAGTCTCTAACAAAATCGATTTTTTCAATTATAAAAGGGAAAAAATTTACCATGCGGTGCTGCACAAGGAATCGGATGATCTCCCTAATTCCCGAAGATACAAGGTTCGAAGTGAAACCTAGAAAAATCTTACACCCCACCGATTGCCTGTAGGCAGGATTCCGCTCTTCTTCACCGCAATCTTCAGTGGGCGACTCATGGGAGAGCCTCCAATCTATCTTCCTTAGCGTCGGCCAGTAAAGAGATTGAAATAATTAGCGAAGAAAAAAATGACAACCAAAAAATTCGGATTTTTTATTAAAAAAAAAAAAAAAAAAGGAGACGAGAGGCCGGCAAAGCTCACCATCTGGTTGACGATCTCGATGGCGTCTCCTAGGTTGGAGGCTTGAAACCCGGTGCCGGACAAAGAGTCAAGGAGACCGAGGAGGTCCAACCCCTGGTTGAAGTCGTACCCAGCGATCTTGGTGAATCGTTTCTCCTCCAAGGATATGGACGGCTTGAACACTACCGACCGCACCGACTCCAGCGTCTCCCGGTCTCGCTTCTCCCCCGCGGAGCCGGCGGCCTCCATCTCCTCCTGAGGCATCGCCGATCGCCGTCGCGCCGACCAGGGAAGAGAGAGCTCTCCAGGAATCTTTCAACAGCGCTTGCGTTTCACTGCTACGCCAGGTTTTTAACGGATCAATATTCCATAATTCGGCCCGACCCGATCCGGCCCATCTCGCTATAAAAGAGAGTCAATTTTTGACTTGATTTAAATGTTATTAAACTCTTTGTGAGTTTCTTTCTTGCCCCCGTGACTTACCTCCTCCATGTTGATCCTGGGACGGATTGACGGGGGCGCTGGGGGCGAGCGTTTCGCCCACAGTGAGTTTCTTTCTTTATTTATATATATAGTTAATAAGAGTTTTGATATTATTTATGAATAATTTATAATTTCTATTCATATTCTCATTCATTTAATTAATTTGTATATATTGAACAAATATAAATAAACTCTATCAAATCAAGTTACAACCCTACCTATAAGAAACTCGAGAGGTCATTGAAGAACACCTAGAGTATCATCATTTGCAACTCGAATTCTATTGCTTTCAGTCTCGCCCTTCGATATGTGCACAATCAACACATATCATATATTAATTGGAACAATATTATTTCAATATCGTATTGATATTTCGATGCATGAGTCAACAGATTGAAAGTTAAAGAGGGAAAGAACAAAAAAAGACATTGTCCGTGTCGAGTGACACAGAATACACTTTTATTGCTATGAGTAAAATGCAGCTTATGCTTGAGTGATCTTCTCACTCGAAGCAATTACTGTGGCTTAACAACCATCACATACAAACACACACACAAAGGGAGAGCTGAAGGACTTCAAAGGACAAAGAGAGCAGCACACACTTTCCACCTTCATAGCCAACTCAAGTTACTCTTCCAACAGGATTGTAGTCTCCGCGATCATCGATGTAACGACATACGGATCCATGTTCGAAGCCGGCCTTCTATCTTCGAAATAACCTGAACACACAAACAACACAAAACAGATCACCTTTTGCCTAAAAAGGCTAGCTTTGTTTGCAATTCTACCCACCTTTGCCATTTTTTTCAGTGTCACGGCCGACACGAATACTCGCTCCGCGGTTCGCCACTCCCTGAGAAGCATAAGTACATGCCCATGAACAATTAAAGTTTGTGTTCAATTTCGTAAGAGTTTATTTATATTCGTTCAATAATATAAGTTAGTACGATTCGTTAAGATCTTGTTTTACACCCCTAACATACCCAGATGAAGGTGTTGATGTCTGCGGTCTCGTGACGGCCGGTAAGTCGGCGTTCATTGCCTTCGCCATAGGCTGCAATGTGCTCCTTGTGTCTCCGGCCTAACTTTTCTATGGCCTTCTTGATGACTTCAAAGCCACCATCACTCCTCATGGCTTTGGTGCTGAAAACAGCCCAGAAGAAGATGATGATGATGATGATCAAATTCAAGTGAGCAAGCATATGGAAAAGTCGAAACAAAACTTTGTCACCTATAGTTTGTGTGAGCACCAGCACCATTCCAATCGCCCTACAAAGACACAAGTTTGAAACATATTTTCCTTTTTCCGATTAGGATTTATCAGAGAAGTTTATAGTAAGTCCAAAGAAGGGGAGTCTTGGTGTAACGATAAAATTGTTGCAACGTGACATTGAGATCACATGTTCAAATTGCGGAAACAGTCTGATGCAACATATAAGGTAAAACTGCATATAATAGGTCCGATGTGGCCCAATTCTTCCTTAAGACCCGTACTGACGGGAGCTTCGTGTACCGAATTGTCCCTTTGTAGTAATTGAAAATAAAATCTAGTCTAAGTGTCACCTGAATCGGTTTCGGGTCGAAAGACAGCACCACTCCAGCAATCTCAGTGATTCTCTGATGGTATCAACAAGCAAATAACACTACTGAGCAAGCTATTCTCCGGAAGACTAGATTCGGTTATACATCAACACTTCACCTCAAGAATGTAGCGCGCAATCCACATTTGATCAGCCGCAGAGATGCCAACTGAAGGCCCTACTTGGAACTCCCACTGCACACATGACATGAATTCCAGTTATCTCTGTTGTTTTTTTTTTTTTTTTTACCTAACCGAACCGACAAATGATACGTATAACGATACCTGGCCCGGCATGACCTCTCCGTTGATGCCACTTATGTCGATCCCAGCGTAAAGACAGGCTTTGTAATGAGCATCAACTATGTCGCGCCCAAAAGCTTTATCTGCACCAGCTGAACAATAGTAGGGACCCTGTAAGAGATATTAACATGGATAAGTTTCGATAAGCAAAACATTTCTATCGAAAAAAAAACGATTTTAACAAGTGATATCTTGTTAGGAAAGTTTACACTTGAACCGAACCGAGATGAATGTACAAAAACATCGATAATGTTCGAATGAATCGATACAAAACCTGAGGACCCGGGAAGCCCCCAACTGGCCAGCCAAGAGGCCACTTAACATCCTTCTGAAGGAGAGTGTACTCCTGCTCTATACCATACCTATCGAGAGAGAATAATAACATCCATCTGAAACAAAAATTGAACAACATAAATCTACGCAAAGTATACCAAGTTTCTTGAGCAACAACATCCGGGTGGCTAAATATCTTCGCGGCATTGTATCGTTTGTTAGTAGGAATTGGCTCTCCGGCCGGTGTGTAGCAATCACACATGACCTAAAGAGGTGAATTGTTTTGTTAACCACCGAATACGATAACTAGGAAAGCTAAAGTTGGAACTCACAAGGATATTGCTGCCCCTCCTGAAAGGATCCTTGAAAATTGCTTGGGGACTGTATGAACCATAGAGACACAACGAGTTTGAGTACCGAGAATCGCAAAATTCAGTTAGTAAAGCTCATCAAAATAGAAAGTTTCATGAGATTCCTACTATAGGATCACTTCACTGTCTTTCCCGGGAGCTTGACCAGTGCTTGAGCCATCATAGTTCCACTTCGGAAGCTTGCTTGGATCACTCACTAGGCTAGGTAATGTCTGTTATATAACGACACCGAAAATGTCAACTACGACAGCAATGAACGATTTATGAAAACAGCACAAGACTAAAGGAATGAGAAACATACCCTTGCCTTGCTTCTTATATCCATACCTGACCCTCCAACCCTGTTAATTAACCGAGAGAAGATTTATGGAGAAAAGAAGAGAGTAACATAGATTGCCGATAAAAGGAAAGGCGAAGGACCAAACCATATGTACTCAGCAATGATCTTCTCTGTGGAATCGGAGAGGTTCAGGTTGATGAGATCGGTGAGCAAAGACATGGCTGCTCGGATACAAAAACCAGAGACAAAAGAACTGATCCAAGAAATAGAACAGAAGAGTGTGAGGAGAAAGAAGAGGCAAGGTAGGATTTATATAGGAAACCATGATGGCATAGTAGATTCTTCGATATCGGAAGAACAAATCGAAATTGAAATAAAACAAATGAAAGGAATCTATTTAACAAGAAGTCAATTGGATTTCAGATTCTCGGCCTTGAACTGAAATTTTTTATAAAGCATGAGTTTGTTCCAAAGTTTTCTTTTCCATAGTTTTTCTTTAATAGTAATGGCATTGTCTTGTGCCCTCAGCCGTTGACTTTTGCATTTGACTTTGTAATTTAGAAGATGCCATGATTCATTTTGCTTCTTTATTATTATTTTTATTTTTGGCTTTTAATATCATTTATGATGAGAAGTTGACTTTCTTTCATCTTCCTTCCATTCAGACTTGACAAGCATTTGAGTATATGATACATCTGTAAGTAATATAATACATCTAATCAAAATCGAACGACGCAAACAATGAGAAAACCAAAAGTTAACCTGAATCCAAAGCCATTGTCATTGTCTCGTTCTTGTCGCTGAATGAGATTTCTACAAATGCAGCAGAAGGTCTTTGCAAGAGCTTAGGCAACAACCGTAGTCTCTTAAAAAAAAAAAAAAAAAAAAATTAATCAGATCGGTTCGGGGTAACATTAGACCTGGGGTGATCGATCAGGCCCCACGAAAATTTCCCACCGACCACCAGAGTAAATCGGGAAGCGCTAATGGAGGTTCATCCAAATGACCAGTATTCTTAGGCTCGAAAATTTCCTACAATACACCGTAATTTAAATTCGAACCTTAAATTTCTTAATTATCCATTAGAGGACCTAATCATCACACCATTACCCCGTAGTCTCTCATCTAATGGGGAGAGAAGAAAATAAAGCTTAAGAACTCAACATGACTCAAATGTCTCTAGTCTTCTTCTTCCTATACAAATCAAGCCTTACCGGGACTATTCCCTTATTGAGCCTATAACTTATTAATAACTCATCAATATTAAATATTAATGCATTAGGTTAATATGTTCTACACATATAATCCACATTCAATAATTTAAACCCATAATTAATGATGTATTAGATCACTTTATCGATAATGATGTGTGATATTAATTAACACGTGAGCACACACATCAAAGAAGGAACTTAACATGATTACATTCGCCTCTGGGTAATGGTGCGATGATTAGATCGTTCAATAATTAATCAAGGGATATAAGGTTCGAATTTCAGCTACGGCGTATTGTAGGGAATTTTCCCTCCAATGAGAAGCGGGCCTTAGAATATTGGTTATTTGGATGAGCCTCCATTAGCGCTTTCCGATTTATCCCGGTGGCCGGTGGAAAACTTCCATGGGGCCGGACCGGTCACCTCAGATCCGACGTTATCCGATCCGATTAATCATTTTTTTAACATGATTACATTCTTTGCTCTTCCATTCCATGGCATGTTGGTTCTTTTGCAGCCTTGGCAGGGAATAGCATCGACATCGATTTCGCGAGCATATATGCCACTTCAACTTCATTCTAAACCATTCATTCGATGCCGAAGGAACCGAACCGATAGTAAGAAGTGAGGACCAATGGTTCAATGTGTGCAAGTGCCTATGTTGAGATGGTATATATTCCTCCAAAGAGTGCCTACATGGATTCCTTGAAGAAGGAATGCATTATGCAAGTACAAGTTGTGAGGCATCTTCGCGAAGTATCATCGTTCATCGCTCGTCTTTCGCTCTAATATTCTCGGAAAAAGAATGGTTGGAATTTACCTATCATGACAAAGAAATTCTTAGATTTGATAGTACCTACGATACAACTCGATAGCATCTAAGATATAACTTTAGTAGCACATACAATACAATTTGACAATATGTATAATTCAATAACACATAATACGACTTGATATCACTTGAGACGATAATTTTAGAAGAAAATTGCTTGAAATGCAATTTGGAAGTTTCTATGAAACAATTTAATGGCGATTTCATTACAATTTGGTAACACACATAATACAACTTTTATATTTCGAAGTTAACGAGCTCTTAATTTAAATTTATTTGATTGTTTAAAATTTTTGTATTTGTTTAATTAGTTAGTGAACTTAATATTAAACTTGTTTGTTCATTTTTGAGAGATTCTTTATTTATATATCATATTAATAAGAATTTTATTGATGAAATATAATTCATAAATTTCGTTCGTGAATATTATTAATGAACAACTCTCAATCTTTCTTCAGTTTTCTTTATAATCCAGGTATTCAGATTTTTTCAGACTCAACAAATTTTAAAGGTGGACAACCTTCCCCTAGTTCGCCCATCGGGTAAATTTAGAAGTACAAGAGACTCTTCACCCAACAACCAACGTCAAGAGACTTCTGGTCCAACAGTTAACATCTTAAATTTTTTATTTCACTAAAGGAAGATATCAAATAATGCACTGTACCCTAGGATTCAGACCTTAGGTGCAATTTTTTTTTTTTTGTAATCTAGGTATCCAATTTTCATGATCCGCTTAATTATGGAGATGATCAGTTCGGCCTTACGAAATATTTTCACCGACTATCAGGATAAATCAAAAAGTACAGATAGCCCAACATCAATTGTTTTTTCAAACTCTCTAGGTGTAACATGCCTTAGATAAAATTCGAACTCTATTGGGTAGGTATATTGAACGAGTAAATAAGTTCTCATCCAATTTATTCAATGATTGATTCATTTATGACCCTGATCTAAACAGTAATTGAAGTTCTAATCCATGGAGGAAGATGAAACCAGAGATGCGTTGCTTTGATTCCTCTCCTCCTTCCACGGCAAACAAAGCATTCATCCATTCATTTGATACCAAACCCAACTCCGGCGGCCACTTCTCTCCACGCAATTCTCCTTCTTGATCTCTACAAATACCCAAAACGCCACCGGCTTCAGACAGCGGTTGCAACATCGCCGTCCATAGGTCGGTCGGTCGGTCGCCGGAGACGACAGCACCAGTCGCAATGGCCCTGACGACGGTGCAGCCCGGGTTCCTGGCGGCCGCAGCCCACATCACCCACGTCGCCCACGTCTTCGCCCTCACCGTCTTCATCCTCGTCCTCGTCTGGGTCCTCCACTTCCGCGGCGGCGCCGCCCGCCTCCACTCCGACGACCCCAACCTCATTTTCAACGTACAGGCTCCTCAAACTTCTTACGTAGAATCAATGCGACTCGATTTTTACTTGTTGCTGTAAATCGACAGGTGCATCCTCTGGTGATGTCCTTGGGCTTCATTCTCATCATCGGCGAAGGTACAGCTCCGCCGCCCTGCTCTGTTCAGCTCTGTTTTTTGCATCGGAATTTGAGAGGATTGGTTTAATGGCGATCGAGCAGCTATAATGGCGTACAAGACAGTGCCGGCGGACAAGCTGCTGCAGAAGTTCGTCCACCTTCTCCTCCACCTGATCGCGCTCGGCCTCGGGATTTTGGGAATCTACGCCGCTTTCAAGTACCACAGCGCCGCCACCATCCCCGACATGGTCAGCTTGCACTCCTGGCTGGGCATGCTCACCATCTGCCTGTTTGGGCTGCAGGTAACGATCAAAAAATACGAATTTGTGCTGTAAAATTTATGCAACGGGATTGACGGAGAAGGCGGCGATGTTGTGGCGCAGTGGGTGTTCGGGTTTGTGAACTTCTGGTTTCCGAGGGCGTCGCCGGCGATGAGGGCGTTGCTGGTGCCGGTGCACAGGTCGGCGGGGCTGGTGGTGTTTCTGATGACGGTGTGCACGGCGGAGACGGGGCTGGTGCAGATGGCGACGGCGCCGGGGGCGGAGTCGCGGGTCATCAACTTCACCGGACTCTTCATGCTGCTCTTTTCGTTCGCCGTCAGCGTCTCCGTCGCCCTTCCCAAGGTCTTTTGATTTCACCAAAACATTGCGATCTTGAAATATTCTTTATTCTTTCTTTCTTTCTTTCTTTTTTTTTTTTGTTGATAAAAAATGTTAATAAAAGGCGAGAGATTGAGTTGGTGTTCTTTCTGTTCATCGAATTTATCAAGAATTTACTTTTGAATTCGAATCTTCAAGAGACATTTTGGTGAGTTAAGCTACTTGCTTGAAGCCTAAAGACGACTTAAAAAAAATATTTAATTGATATTTAAAAATATTAAATTTGAGCTAAATTCAACCTGTTCTCAATTTTTTTATAAATCAATTAAATTTATAATATTTTATTTAATTGTTTCAAGCTAAACTCGAAATAAATTTTATTTATTTTTACAAATTTTTTAATTTAAATATAGTCAAATTAATATTTGAATAAATCGAACCGAATTCGTATTAAGAATTATAATTCAATTCCGTTCACAAATCGAATTCGAATTTAAATTTTATTCTGAAACGAGTGGAAGTCAAAATTATTTATATATTTAAACTTGGAACCAAATTGAATACCACATAAGCACATTTATCATAAAAAAAAAAATTCAAAAATCATAGATATATACAAGTGAAAATTGCTTGTCCCCTATATTTTTCGATACTAAGTAATTATATACTGGGTGTTCACTTGATCAAAATACACAGCTGGCGTATTTCCAAAATTTATTTGATAGGTAGAATATAAAATTATCTATCTTTATAACATTTGAATATTTGATATAAAACATAATAAATATTTCTATGCATCTAGGATTGAAAACTCAAGGAGGGTAAGAAATTCACCTCATACGTTTAAACTATTAGGACATCATTGTGTAGATTGCATTTACACTTCTAAATTTATCTCAATGATTGTTGAAATTTTTTATAGGATTAAATTGATCACATCCAAAATTAATCAAATGTAAAATTTAAATACTTGAATTATTAATAAAATAATAATAATAATATACCAGTGAAAAAATCATCATAGTTTTGGCAGAGAAATAAAAAATAATTGGAGTTTAAATTTTAAATGAGACGAATATTTTGAAGATTACTTATTGTAGCATAAGATAATTACGTTGACATCTTTTATAATTTGTTTTAAAGTTGTACCAAGAAAGATAAATTATGAAATTAATTTTTAGCTGACTTACTGTGATTATAAGGTGAGAGAAATTTTTTTGAAGATGACTTATGAGGGTATATAAATTATGCTATGAATTTATCTAATATAAATTAAGAAAAGATTCTTTGCCTTTCGATATCTGAGATTTTTATGACTTGAGTCGAGTATCAAAAAAAAGGATCATCTTATAATATCTTACTGTTATTTTAGCTAAAAAAATGACTTGCTAATCATTCACAATTTCTTGTCCAATATAGATCATGTTTTTTATTTTTTTATTTAAGGGTTTTTGGTAGGATCGTATGATTCTACGATCCGATCTTGATCCCAAATAGATCCTGCGTAGTATCATGATTCTATAAATTATGGTTGAACAACAAGTAATAATCTGGATAAGAAAAGGGAGAAGGCCGAAGGGACGATTATAAATAATTGTTACTGATGTGAAAAGAGAAATTGCTATTGTGAAGAGAGGAAACAAAAACTTACTGTTCTTACCGCTTACCATTAGTGTCTAGAAAATAAAAAAAGTTGGTTGACGGGAAAAAGAAGAAAAAAAACAACGTTGTTATTGTCGTCGAAGAAGAATATAGCAGAGGGAAGAAGGAAGAAAATAAAAGGAAAAGAAGTCGGCGTCATAAGGTTGTGGGTTGTTTTGTGAGGAGAGAAAAAAAAGAAAAAAAAGTTTTTTTAAAAATACCCTAATTCATTTTAAACCGACTAAATTAATTTAACTCATGAACTTAGTTCGGACATAACTTAGTCAAATTAAGTCCAAATCAACTCTGGTTTGAACCAATATAATTCTTATTTCCATGCTTACTTGATGGATTTAGATCGGACCCAATCCGATTTAAATTCCATATTTTTATTTCGTACTCGATGATTCAATTCGTTTATTTAATTTAAAATTTAAAATTTAATATTTAACATAATTTAGAGCAAATTAAAAATTCTAAATTTATCATACTAATATAAATGATAAAAGTGGGCCTGAGGCGACCGCCTCCTGGGCCTCACCTCAGGTCCGGCCCTGATGCTTTATAAATATAAAAAATTCTTAAATTATTATTACATGACTTTAATATTGTATATAAAATGTTATATACAAAAAAAAATAATATTTAAAGTATAATAATCTAAATTTATCCGTAATTAAAGTTGAGATCTTTAATTTAAAATTACTAACTTGGTTCATTACATTCTGAATGAAATAATTTTATCCAGATTGTTAATAATAAGATTATTGGAATGAAAGTACTTTATATAATTTGATTATATAGGACTAGAACATGATTAATTTAAATCTCTAGTAAATTTCGTGATAAATAGAATATTTATTATTAATCAATGATGATCATATATTAATTGATCTTAATTTTGAGTAATTAATAAACTCTTATTTATAATTTTTTTTGACTTATCAAATAATGACATAAATTAAGGCAGTGTCAAATATTCTTGATATATTAGAAATATAATAAAATAAATAGCTGAGAATATTAATATATAAGAGGAAATCCATTCTTTCGTAAAGAAGTTAGATGAATAGTTTCCTTAAGTCTTGATTTAAGATTTGAATAATAAGAGCGCTCAATTTATGATTAGATTATAAATATATTATTCATTAAAAAAATCAATGGGACTTAAGGAAAAAATATAATTAAAGAGGTTAGCAGAAATTACCTAGCTTTGGTTATGAATTGTCAATGGAGGATCAATTTATATGTAATGACTATATCAATGGACTATTCATTACTCTTGAATAATTTTATATCTATGATTTCAAGAGTACAATTCCAAGTTTATAGTGGAGTAA
>JBBUKS010000113.1:4950958-4963562 GCA_038050645.1 Hedychium gardnerianum | reverse complement strand
TGTTGAACACTAGCCTCGACGATTTCAGTTTGCATCCTACCCGGCGGCAATCCCCGACAGCTCCGACAGTCGTAAAGTGACTAAGAGCAAAAGGCGGGCACCAACAGATATTGTATCACAAGCATGGTAGTTGTAAACAAATGTATAGGGAGAGGATCTCTCTCATGTGTGAGTGTGCAAGGGGGTGCAAATTCAAGGCTCGGATTTGTACTGAATCATGTTGACTCATGTGCGAGCACGACCTGCTCGCATCAAATGTCAAACTAGTCGTTGCAAAATTTGCCCAAGTGGAACAATCAACATTTTGTCACGTGAATAATTCTTTTGCTTGCTGCTCAAATTAAATATATACATTAACCGATGTTAATGGCGTATCCGTAACCTCCTGGGTGAAACAGCCGATATTTCGATCTGGGTGGTAATGGTAGTAAATGGATTTTAATCGATCATTTAACACAGACAAAGATGAGACGCTCCTATATATATAAGGAGGTGAGATCTTGAACAGAAAAAGGATGATGCAATAGCAAAAAGAGAATCTTCCACCTTCGTTCCTCGTCTTTCTTCTCTGTTGATTTATTTCAATTTGCAGTCATTCGATAATATCACTTAGGTGTATTCACAGGTCGTCACAAATAATATGTGCTAGATTGCGATCATATTTTCTCCATTGTATCTTGAGAAATAGACGTTAATCGTAACCTCGAAGCACTGCTAGAGAGGGATGAATCTATTTTAAAAAAATTGCATCAAACGCAGACCTCAATATCTTCTTTCTCACTACAGACGTCTCGGAGACATCTAGGCAGATGTCTCAATAGACATCTCAGCAGACGTCTTGGCGACATCTCGGCAACATCTCGACAGACGTCTCGGCGACATCTTGACAGACGTCTCAACAGACTTCTCGGCGACATCTCGGTGGCTGTCTCAACTGTCTCGGTCATCTCGACAGATGTCTTGGCTGTATCGGCATTTCGATCATCTTGACATACATCTCAACCAAGTCTTCCAAGCAGCCCAACCATCCAAGCAGCTCATCCTTTTCTGCTTGGCAATCTGAGATTATTTGCTCAGGTCACTCAATAGATAAGACTGATTTTGATTTTGTGTAATTTTAATTCAGTTAATTTCTCTCTATCTCCGACAATAAAGATTGTCCAACAAACATCTCATGTTTGGTTTGTTCTTTTCCTCAAAATTGTTTGGGCAAAAATCAATAGGGCACTTCTCTTTTAATGAATCGTCAAAGGAGCGCCCTTTTTACTTTATTATCAAAAGGCGCCCCCACCCTTATGTACAATGACCATTCTATTCCTTCGATACAGTATGCATTCATCATCTCTCTTTGACACATGCATTATCGCCTATACAGTTGTAACAGCTATGGTTTCGTAGCTGCTACAACTATAATTATTTTCATATTATAGCAGCTACAATTATTTTTTATGTTATAACAAATTTTTGAAAGTCATAATTTTTGACTCGAATATCAGAACGAGATGCTTATTTTTTTGAATCGAAGCTCATCTGAATGAGTTTCGATTCAAAAAAAAAACCTCGTTCTGATATTCAAGGAAAAATTTATGGCCTTTGAAAGTTTGTTATATCGTTCCTATATTATTAACTAACTCTCAGTTGTAGCAGTTATAGAATCGTAACTGCTATAATTGTGTAGCGGCAGCTCAATTGTAGTATTGAATCGTAGCTGCTACAACTATGTAGTTGTAGCAGCTACGGTTCTGTAGCTGTTATAATTGAAAGTTAATGATGCGGGAATGACATAATAAACTTATAAAGATCATAACTTTTCACTCGGATATCAAAACGAGACAATTTTTTTTTAAAATTGAAACTCATTCAGATGAGCTTCGATTCAAAAAAAAATGTCTCGTTGTGATATCCGAGTCAAAAATTATAACTTTTGAAAATTTGTTATGTCATTCTCATATTATTAACTAATTCTCAGTTGTAGTTGTAGCAGCTACTGAATCATAGCTGCTAAAATTATATAGTTGTAACAGATATATTTTCGTAGCTACTACAATGTATCGATTTAAATGAGAAAAAATAGGATACATATAATAATGAAGGATAAATGCATCATTTTACAGGAAATGGGATACCCTTTTAATAATAAAATAAAAAAGAGTGTTTCTTCGACGAAGGTGCAACCTTTTGATTTTTGCCCAAAATCTAATGGTAATGTTCAGTAAATGAATAACTGCACAAAGATTTCGGTCTGCTTATAATATAGATTTCTTTCTGAAGTTTGTTCTATGAATTCTTCCTGAGAGAAGTTCCATTTGTTGGATGATCGAATTCTTAATAGTAATTTTTCTCCGGCAGTTGTGCAAAAAAAAATCTTGAGCAAAAGTCAAAGGACGTTTTTTTTAATCATCGACTTATTTTGATTTTTTTTCTTCTAATTCTCTCATCCTCCTTTATATAATTATCTAATTATTTTTCACTATACGATAATAACTTATTCTCGTTGTTATCGCTCTCCTCTTTTTTCCTACCTAACTAAATTCATACATTGTAACAGTCACAAATTTTATACAACTACAACGATTACGATTTCATAATTACTACAATTGAATTATTACACAGTTGTAACAACTACGAAATATAACATGAGAAAAAATATTTAAGACAAATTATTTAGAGCTTCTGAACAAATTTTAAACGATAATTTTTTAGCTTGAAACATGACTATTACTGATTTCACCCATAATCAGCTATAAATTTCTGAACGAGATTAAATTTGATATATTATATATCCCGTGATATAATACTTCAATCCGAATTAAAAGGTATGGTCTATCAAAATTTAGAGTTTAATATTCTCGTTGTAGTAATTATGAAATTATAGCTGCTATAATTATGTAGCAGCTACGAAACTATAGCAAATATGATTTTATAATTGCTACAACGTGCTCGATTTAAGTGAGAGATGAAATAATAATGAAAATAATACTAAAGGACAATTATATTATTTTATAGGGAATGAAACATCTTTTTGATAAAAAAAAATAAATATAAGACATCTCTTTGACGATTCAATAAAAAAGGGATTCTCTTTTAACATTCACGCATTCTTTCCGTGAATGTTAATAGAGCAAAAACAAGAGAGATAAAATCATGATTTTAGCAAATTTCTTCCGAACGATTTTATACTCTTTAAAAAAATAAAATATAAAAAATATTTATCTTAACGTATCAACTCTTCACTATCAACTTTTAGTGAATGTTAGTAGACCAACTGAAGGCGGTCTAAAAAAAACATCATTGTTTCTTAGAATTCAATGGAGAAAGCAATCAAACATGAACTCATGCTGCAGTGAGCAGAAGCAGCACCAGCGAATCATAGAACTCCTGAGCGCCCAATTCACAGAGAATCTTCTCCTGCGGCTACTGCTGGAATGAGTTCCTCAGCTCCCAAGCCTTAAAAAAAATTAAAAAAAAAATGCGACTGATCATGTGTTCGTTCTTATGCTACGTTGCTTAGTGACCCCTCCATGTGATGTCGGGAGAGATCCGTGACTTGACTAGCCCCCGTGATTTACCTCCTCCGTGTTGGTCTTGGGACGGACTGGCGGGGGCGCTGGGGGCGAATGCCACAAAGGGAGAGATCCGTGACTTATAATATATTAAATTTTAAATCACTTTTTATCTTGAATTAATATTATTCAATTAAATATAAAAAAATTCATTTATATTTGATGATTTCTTA
The DNA here is from genome assembly GCA_038050645.1 of Hedychium gardnerianum. NCBI lineage: Eukaryota > Viridiplantae > Streptophyta > Magnoliopsida > Zingiberales > Zingiberaceae > Hedychium > Hedychium gardnerianum. The sequence continues at coordinate 4,959,826 of JBBUKS010000113.1, read as the reverse complement.
TATTTAATTTTCTTAGAAAATTATCCGTTAGAATTAGGCGTCATCATGCTAAGCAATACAGTAGTCATTGGGAATTCGAGCTCATCATTCATCAGTGCATTCAGTGCATCGAGGTAGGCTGGGGGTGGAAGGGCAGCCACGGCCGCATAATTGAGGTGAGGGTCTGAATTGTGCCAAGGTCAGTCTCTGTTGAAGATGATGCAAGTTTTGAGCCAAATTAAAGGGAGATCAAATTCGGTAACTACAGTTGATCGATAAGGTTTTGATTTTACTTTTAGCTCGCACATATCTTTGATGAACCTTCTTTATTTTATATATATAGGTGGCATTAGTTATTAAGTTTCCTATTCAATTAATTCTAAAAATAATCAATTTAATTTTATAAATAAATTTCATCGATTATCAAGATAAATTTAAAAAGTACATATAAAAACTCATCCTAATCATCAAGTTCTCGGGTCCACTGTTCATTGAGAAAAAAATTATCACAATTAAATCTCAAACTCCATATATCTATCTAATATATGATTGGAGGACCTAATTTTGATGAACCATTCTTCATGCTTAATATAGGTTCATCTACTCCACTTATAGCCCAGGACATGACTAAGTTAGTCAGTATGTAAAAAATTTATTGAATTCAAATAAGGATCGACCAATTTTATTGCTTAAGGCAAATACCAAAATGTGTAAAGAAGCGGGCCTAAGAATGTTGGTCATTTGGATGAACCTTCATTAGTGCTTCTCGATTTACTCTGGTGATCGGTGGAAAACGTTCGTGGGGCCGGGCCGGTCACCCCAAGTTCAACGTTATCTAACCTGATTAATCATTTTTTTTTAAAGATGTGTAAAGAAGACCTAGGAGAAGCATGGAGGCAAAACAAAGGCTTATGTGAGCCTCTATAAAAAAAGATGATCAATTAATAATAAGCGAATTTAGGACGATCAATCCAGTTTCATACAAAAAAATTATCGATTATCAGGATAAATTGAAAAAGCGTTCGCGATGAGCGATCCAGAAGCTCAATATCTTTTGGTTGCACGCTTCATTTGAAAAAAAAAATCCTATAAATATGCCATAACTAAAAATCAAACCATAAATATCTGGGTGACAACTTGAGCACTCTACTGTTGTATCATAGCCCCGGGAGCATGTAAGCCTCTATTCGAGAAACAACTATAATATGCATCTTATTTCTCAATTTAACACATAACATGTGATGTATTAAGAGCCAAGAACTAACCTATTAAGGTCATAATTCGAAGCCATGATAATTCATAGAATACTTTGTAAAAAGAGATCATAATGAAATTAAAAATGATCGAAGAGATCATAATTGTTCTTAACTTCTATGTGTGTTTGTCTTGTGATATTGTAATAGATTGTTAGGCAGTTTAGAGACATCTAACTTGGGCCGACAAGTATGTAATTTGAGACAAGAATCTTAAAAATAAAACACACAAGAGAAAATTATTTATTTATTTTTTTAAAAAAAAGAATCTACTTTAAAAAAAAAGAGAGAAAATTAATTTTAAGTTCTGCCAGATCAACAAGAATCTACTTTTTGAAGTAATGAACATACACAGCTTCTTTACAGATATAGAGATTGAACTTGGTTGGTGTGGTGGAGCTCAATTATTCAATCCAATGAGTTCGTTTTTTTGGATGGAAATCAAACCTCCATTATTGCTGAAAATAATAGTTGGAAAGCACAAGAAATTATTAATTCCTCACCTACTTTATCATATGGGAAAAAAACAAAGCAATAATGTGTAAAATAATTTTTTTTAAAAATAAAAAGACAGAATATATGAAAAATGATAAGATAGTCATAAATAAATCGAATATTCATGAATAAATGAATAAATTTGATATTCAATTTGATAAGAATTTATTAATATTCATTTAATATACATGAGATTAATTAAATAAATAAATTTAAAAAATTCGTTAAATTAAACAAATAATCTTGAACATATATGTATTAAGCTCATTGATATTCTTGAATAATATTTATGAACCATGTTCAATAATAAAATATTTATCAACGTACTAAATAAATAAAGAAAGTTTTAAAATGAATAAATAAATTTATATTATCAAATAAATTTTAAATGTAAAAATTTTAAATAATTAAATAAATTTGAATTAAGAATTCGATAATATTTAAATAAATTAAACTTAAATTTAATTTAAATAAGCTCAAGCTCAAACTCAAATGAGGAAGGTGGTGGTCAAACAATCACATGAGCTCCTAAGCTATAACTCATAAGCCGCGTCACCGATTAAATATTCAAGAATGATATGTAATTAGTTGAATCAATTAATTTTAAAAATAATCAATTTAGTCTTATAAATTTTTTTTATTAATTATTAAAATAAATTAAAAAATACTTATAATAGCCCAAGATTCTTAATTAGGTTTTTCATTTTACTAAAAAAATCTTATAATATATCACAGTTAAAAATTAAATCTTAAATGTTTAATCAACGAAGGCCTTAACCGCTTTGCACTGTAACTCCTGGGCAAGAACCGAACGTCATTGAGCCCACAAAATAGAATAGAATTTAATTGAATCATGGACCGAGAAGAAGACAAGTCACGAGCAACAAATTACAAAAGCAAGGTAGACATAGAAGTGAACAATGCAATAATAGTACATGAATATATAAATCAAGTGTTTTTTTGATTTATTTTAACAATTGATAAAAAAAATTATAAAATCAAATCGATTATTTCAAATTTATTATTATTTAATTAATCTGTTTTTTCTACGAAGGTTAAACAAATACATGTAGCTTTCTCTTTTTATTTTCCCAATATTGAAATAAAATATGGCGTAAAGGTCAAAAAGGTGAGTTGGAAAGTTGAGAAGCATCATCTGTCATTTTGCGTCCACAAATTATTTTTAAAAAAAAACAAAAGGAAAACTCTTTTTAAGCCCAATAGAACATCGAATTGCGCAGTTAATCACTTTACGTGAACGATTAAAAATAAAAAAATAAAATATATAGAAAGGGGCCCATATTTCTATAATCAATTCGTATGGTTTCTCATTTATTTATGAAATCGAAAGGAAATTATTAACATAGAGGCCCTCTTAATTTCTTACGGAATTCTCAAAAACGCATTTCTTAAAAGACTAATTTGTTTTTCATTTTACTCGTTCCGTCGACTACTATGATATTATATTAAAAAAAAATATCATAATAATATTATATTTTAAAAATTAATATTATAATAATTTTAATTTTCAAAATTTAATATCATAATAATATTAATTTTAGAATTTATATAACAATAAAATGATATTAATTTTTAAAATACAACACCACTATAACACTGATTTTAAGATTTATACAATATCAAACTAGTACTAATTTTTATGATATTATATTTTAAAAATTAGTATCATTTTAATACTGCATAAATCCTAAAATCAATACCACATTGAAATCTAACATCACAATTATGTTGTTATTTGAATGGAATATTATAATTGATGGAAATAAAATTAAAAAAAAAGGAAAATACATACATCCTTTGATTAATTGTCCTAATTTCTTTTAGCTATGCAAAAAATAACTCATTCATCTCAAATAGTTTTCATCATCGATCTCACAATAAGATAAAATGAATAAATTATAATATTAAGCGACTTCTTAAATAAGAAGACATTTAATCGTTAGAAAAATTAACTCCACAAAAATCAACTCTTATTTAACCCAATAATTTTATCAATCGAGTATTAATTCGATCTAACTAAGTGCTCCTAGGCTGTCTCAAACATGGATGTAGATTTTGGCCGGGGCAAGGCATGTGATATGCGAGTCCCACAGTAGTACCCTACCTACTTGTCCCAAAGAATAAGGGCCCCCCATGAAGCCTTAACCACAGCACTCAGTGTCTTTCACGAAGTAAAATTTTAAGAATGTTGGTCATTTAGATGGACCTCTATTAATGCTTTCTGATTTACTCTAGTGGTCGGTGAAAAATTTTCGTAGAACCAAATCGATTACTCCATGTTATCCGATTAATTATTTCATGAAGCAAAATTTCATTTTTAGACTTTGTCGTTTAACCCTTTGCAAAGTGTCGCCTAGTGCATTAAAAATCCTATTAAAATCTCAAACGGTCATTATTTTCTCCAATTATAGCAAGAATCTCAATTCATATAATGATACAATAATGCGGCAAATATACTGTGTTTGCAATATCATCATATTTATTTATTTATTTTTCAAATAAGATATATATTACGAATAAAATATTTCATTCTGCTTGTAGATCAACACCGGCACAAACACATTTTCAATGTTGATGCACTGCAATACATCTAGAGGCGTCGTACGAGCCCGATGACACAAGGGCCCGATAATGCATCTGAACTTGACGCACGGGTCGGACAACGAGTCTAGATTCATCGCACGGGCCCGATGACAAATACGGACTCATTGCACAAACAATGAGTGCTTGCTATCATCATGGAACAGAGATAGTGAAATTTTAACTTAAATAATTTTAAATTAATAATTTTAACTCTTAATTATCATTAAGATAATTTAAATCAATTTAATTAAAGTTTAATAAAATTATTTCATTATTTAATATATATATATATATGTATATAATATTATTTTTTATTTTTAAATATTTAAATTAAATTTTTTTACTTTTAATTAATAAATTTTATATTTAAAAAATATTAAAATTATATCAGTATGATATGATATTAAAATTATATTATTCTGATTTAAGATTAAAATTTCAACATAGTTTAAAATTTTAAATCAAAATTCAAGGGTATTTTTGATAATTTAAAATTTTTAAGTCATGTTTTAAAAAAAAGAAAATAGGCTACGTGAGTTAAAAATAAGATTGGTTCAAAAAATTAAATTGAAAATAAATCACAATCCAAATGAATAAATAGATAGACTATGATTGAATTAGATTTTCTGAATGATTAATATCAAATCATATCCAATGATATAAGTAGAGTACGGTCGTGTTTGGGTCAGGTACAACCTGAGCTCATAGAAGTCATGTTAAGTTGGGCTCGACTCTTGCCGATTCAAGTTGTGCCAGGCATGATCCTAATTAACTTAGGGTCTTGCCTAACACAAGGTTGACTCAATTAGAACTAAGTCAGATCAAGTCGAGCACAATGCAAATTATATCATGCTAGTCCAAGAGACAAGATCCAATCGTCACATTTAGATCTAAGAGGTTGATTATGACTAAGGAGTCCTAGACTTCTTTTTTTAATAATTCAGATAATCGACTTCGCCTAATTTTTTCTTATTCATTTATGGGATAAATTTAAAATACAATTTATACATATACAAAATTTGACTTCAAAAATATTAATTCAATTTAAGATTCCAACCCTACTTGTTTTATTATTTCTCTAAGTATTTTACTCGCGAAGAGTAGCCCACTTTAACCACAATATATCATAAACACATCAATAAATCCAAAGCCATCCTAGACAATCTCAAATAACCCAAAAACCTAAGGCCAACTGATGCGGAGCAGTAAAGCTTAGAGTTTTGGGGCTATTTTGATCGATGATTACGAGCAAAATTTTTTTGATTAATCATAATTTTTGATTGATCAAAATTTTTGATTCAAATATTAAAATAAAATGTTTTATGCACCAAATCAAAACTCGTTTATAAATCTATAATTAATTATTAGATAAAACCCATAACAAGTCAATCTCGAGCCAAAAAAATATTATTTAAAATCTTTTGAAAGCTCCGAATAATTTTTATCATTATCTAAAATTAAAATTATTATTTTTTACATTTTTAGATTTTTAAAAATTATTTAAATTATTTGTTTAATTGTGTTTGGACAGTTGTTATCAATATTAGTTTTCATTTGCCTTCTTTAATAAGGACGAGTTTTGTTTTTTTATTTTTTAATATTCGAATGAATCAATAAATTATAAAAGATTATTTCCGAACTTCACAATCAAATCTACAAGATCAATAACTTGTGTTGCGTCACCAACTCAGCGTGGTTGTGTGGTGAAATTCCAGTTGAATCAATGCCGAACCGGCTTGATTGAGAAACCAGGCCTGAAAAACAAGGGCACACAAACCTACCAACAAAAAAAAGAGAAAGCAAGCACCTTTGCGTGCTGATCAGCGATGGCGTACAGTCGTTTTCTCAACCTACAGCTATGCGTTATTATTTTTTTTAATTCAAATATTCAATTTATCAAATTGACTAATTTTAAAAATAATCAATCTCATATTATAAAAAAAAATTATTAATTATTAATCATTAAAATAAATTAAAAACACTCATAAAAATTCATTTAAACAGTCAATATTTTTAAGATTATTATCTTAATACATCATAATTAAAATTTAATTTTTAAATATTTAATTAATTATTTTAAAAACCTAACCATTGCTTCGTTATCCGGAGCCACAGCTATGCATTATTATTAACACAGAAAACGACCTACCACCACCCTCTTTCCCATATTCCCTCCCCAGAACTAGCGATTTGGCCTCCTAATTAATCCACCGGCCATGGGCAAGTATGCATGGCTTGAGGAGGAGGACAAGGCATGAATGCGATAGGGTGTGCAGGCGGGGCCACACGCTCGGCTGGCATTGCAGCAGCAAGTCAAAGCTCATGGTGGCCACCACCTAACGTTTTATGTATATATATATTTATCATCCAACATCAAAGCAAGCATTCAGTGCATGGTCCCAAGGCGTATTAGAAGGATATATATATATATATATCTAATTAAACAGTAGTTTGGCATTTGGCTGAGGCATATGATCGAACGGGCAGACTATCAGAACACATACATATCTGATTTTTGAATTTATCACAACCACATTTTACTACACCAAGTAATTCCGGTGTTATTCAAATAGCATACCTAATTTTTATAATACTCAAATTACATATCATATTTCTCTTTAAGGTTGAAAACCTCCTTAATATATTTATATCTTTAGATCTAATTCAATAGTTTAAATTAAAAATTATAAATTTTAAAACTTATAAAAACCTAATAAAATTTATCAAAATTCATTATAAAATCTAGAACAATGATACTCATTAATCAATACCACTAATGAATTGTTAAAACTCTCATGATTTAAAAAATATCAAACTTTTAAATTTTCGAATGATATACGTTCATCCTCCAGTTTTGAATGTACTTTTGAAAACCTCTTTAATACATCGATGACCTCAAATCTAAATTCGATAATTTAAATTAAGAACAATAAATTTTTGAATGAATAGAATAAAAATTTACTAAGGTGAAGTAATTCAAAATTAAATTTACTATTCTCAATTTACGCTATTAAATTTAGATTCAAGAGTATAAATATATATTAATAAGATTTTTAAGAATACATTGATTTTAATTTGAAATAATTTAAAATTCTCTAAATTCATCCGTCAATTTCATATGTAATTTAAATATTATGAAAGTTGGGTACTTGATTTATATTGAAAAATGTGATACCGTTCACCTCAAACGGCCTAGTATTACTAGCTCCGCAGTTAGATATAGATAGGTAAATCAAGTATCAAATAAGTCCTTTCGTTGGAGGACATTTTTTCATAGCTTCACCGTAATTCAACCCGTACCTCATAATATAAATCTTTCAAGTACGCCATGAGGACTTAGGTACCTGATTATAATATCGAAACTTGCTTACATTAAGTATAAGTGGTGGTGTCCAGGGTCACGGGTCCAGTCCCGCCGCGCCAAGTTTTGGCCCTGTCAATTTTAACAGACCACTACTTCAATATACAATGAAAATAAAAAAAATCTAGCCGGTAAAATAATATTTTCATCCTGACCTGTACCTTGGTTTTTATCCTTTTGATCCCAACGACTATATATACATTAGCTAATGCGACTGGCATTTTGAGAAGAACAAATTAGCCGACAGGAAAAAAAAGTGAATAAATAATAGATTAAATAGAAGGTTATCAGTGACACAGAAGCCACAGAACGGCTAGTTCTGCTGACGTGGGCCCTGTCGCCACGTCATTCTAATGGCCAACCAACTGCTACGTGCCTGACACCAGAAATAAATAGTTTTTCTGTTAGATACTGCACAGCTTGTATGGCTTACAAATTTTATAGATTGTATTCATACCTTTGGATTGTGCCACATAATGCTTCCCCCTTTTTGGGTCATCATTGCTTTCTGGTAGCAGAGTGGCACATTGTTGTTGGAACTTACTGATGTTTAAGGCAATTTGCTGGCACTTGCTGGATCTGAATCATCTGATAAGATTAGGATCGGGGTGGTTGGGTTGCATCAGCTACAGGGGCACAAGAGAAACCCCCAAAGGGTTGGCTAGCTTGAAGCTTGAAACAAAGAGTAAGTTGTCAGATATGTGACATATCCAAGGGTTGGCTGAGCATCAGTTTCCACACTGAGAAAGCTCAATTAGTGCAACCTTACATAAATCATAGTACCTCTCCTTTAATTAATGCATTCAATTCATATAGCTACAGCTTAGCTAACAAAGATTCCATTCTATGAACTCCATCGAGGCATGTGAATGTGACAAAAGATTAAAACAATTTAAAAAGATAAAGGATTTCCAACTCTCAATTGTGACAAAAGACGAAAAGCTCGCCCTAGCGTCCCCGCTAATCCGTCCCAGGATCAACACGGAGGAGGTAAATCACGAGGGCTAGTCTAACTAGCCCGAACAGTGACTAGTGCATAAGGGAGGGCAGGAACCTGGCTATTAGCCAGGATTTGACCCCCAGACCTCATTGTGACAATACCTCATGCACTAGCCAACCGCTCATCCCGTGGGGACGATTTCCAACTCTCTCAAGAAACATAAGAGAAAGGGAGTT
>JBBUKS010000113.1:4918368-4937389 GCA_038050645.1 Hedychium gardnerianum | reverse complement strand
AACAACTCCTCATTTGGGTTTGAAAGAAAAAAAACTCCGGGTTCCATCTTCTTGGGATAGAAAAAATAATGAAAAACTCGAGGAATGAGTGAAACGTGATACAAATCAAAAATAATAACAGCTCCGCAAATCTGGCGGAAAGCATTAGGGTCAAATTGTTGGAGGAGAATATTGAAGTATCAAGAAAGTACGGTAAAAAAGGTCGGGAGGGGAAATCGAAGCCCTCCGAGAAACTGACCCATGAAAAATGTTACACAACCGGTCAGGGGTTGATGGGATCGGTCGGTAGAGCTCGGGATAACCAGTCTGTACCCAATCGGGATCTCATATTGGACCCTCACCACTTCTAAATCCTTGGTAATAAAATCTGACCGCGTAGAGGTATACCACAGGCCCGAGATGCTCCCAATAGCCATACCTATGCTAAACTCAGGAGAGAATGCAGGAGAAAACAAGGTGATGAGCGCTAGAGAAGGACTTATGACAAAAAAATGAGATCGAAGAGAAACAGAGAAACGACAGCTGAAGCGATGGAACCCGAAAGAGAGCAGCGGCGACGAGAATGGCAAGCAGAGAAGTTGTCTGCATCCAACCCTAATAAAGCCCCGACCAAAGAATCTCGGCTGTTAGATCCAAGAAATCAAAAAGGTAGGATGATATCAGAATCGTATGATGTAATCTTTGAATCATCGGAATCTCAACCGTCGCAGATGGCGGTGCCACGTGTCAGCAATGGATCGGTCGACATTATGATTGACACGACGGGCGAGGCACATCCCGATACGCCATCATGCGTATCCGCGACATTAATGCGTCTGCATCACGAGTTCCAAAAAAAGATTGGATTTTATCCACGTCAGCTTGTACATGCTGGCCAATCACGGACACGAGCCGTTGCCCCTCCGATCAGGAGAGGATACAAAACAAAATGCTAATCCGGTCAGTCGGGCATAAACCTCCTTCGACCATACTTGAAGGAGAGACTTGTGATATAGGGGATATAGAGTCAAGAATCCACGTGGAAGGCATCAGTCGGGCGTTGGGACAAAAGTCAATAGTCTAGCCTAGGTGGAATTCGTCTTGAAATATCCTAGTCGGGACAGTCACCCCTCGACCGAGCAAAGCCAAAGAGCCAGCAGAATACCCAAGTGAACGAACGCGATCTACCTCCAGAACACCCAAGGGGCCTCCCGCCCGATCAGGGAAATGCATAAACAAGCAAAGACATGGAGAAACTCACTCAGAGAGATCTCCCGATCAAGACGTATCTCATTCCGACCGACTAGAATCAACCTGTCAACCACGGACCTCCCGCTCGGACAAGCCGCTAGGACAAGCCGCTAGGTACTACTCCCGTTAGGACTGGCAGGGCTATAAGTTTGGCGTAACATAGACCTATTAGTAATAAATATTAAACGTATAAGGAATGATGACAGCATGGTTAAGATGTTTTAACAGTACAAGTATCTCCCTTATCGTCGCAGATATTTCTTACTAGGATAACATGTTTTATTAATTAGAAGAATACTTATCTTTCGAAAATATATAAGTAAGTCTACACACACAAGAAGAGATATGTGAAAGATATTTTATTACTATTTCATTATCTCGATTTTTTTCTCTCTGATTATTGACTTGAGTGTCGGAGTAGTTACGTCGGACATCCTCTCGGCCTTCCCTCGAACCCTTCTATTTTCTTTTTTCTCTCCAGGGTCGATAAAGCTCTTCTGAGATTCCTCTTCTCATCTGCTAATAAGTGATAATCCGATAATGAATCATTTAATTTATCGATGATTCATCCGTCAAGGAGTCCAACACATAAACATCCCTCAAACTGTTGCAAATAGGAGACCAAAATATGTGCCGATTGCATGTCACCATGAGAAAATAAGAGGAGATCATCAGCATGGTGTGTGATGCTCTGAGGGGCACATTTTGGATTAAATAAAAAATTTGAGTGAATATTGTGTTGATGAAGCATCAAACTAAGGATCTCAATGCATAAGCCAAATAGTTGTGGAGATAAAGGATTTCCCTACCGTAACCCTCAAATAGACCATACACAATTCTCTATTAATAGTCCAGGAGAAAGATATCGTCGTCATACACTCCCTGACCAATCAACCAAATGGGGCAGGAAACTAAAACCTAGGAAAAAAGATCTCATGGGGATAAATAAATCAAAATCATCTACTGATTAACCAAGGGCAGTCCCGTAATTTTTGGATTCGCCATCAAAAAATCAAATATCTCATTGATTACCACAAACCGGTACGGGAAAACGATATAACGTTGTGTCATATCATATCATGAGTTAGTGTCGGTGTGACCGTGTGAGAACGGAAAAGAGCAGAGAAAGCGAAAAGAGGGATGGGCGTGGCGATTCTAGACGGATCGACGGTGCGAGCCTTCGTCGGCGACGAGGCGGCCTTCAACCGGAGCATCGACGAGCGATTCGCGGCGCTGGATCTCAACGGCGACGGCGTCCTCTCCCGCGCCGAGCTACGCCGCGCCCTCGAGACCTTCCGCCTCCTCGAGACCCACTTCGGCGTCGACGTCGTCACTCCGCCGGCCGAGCTCGCCGCCCTCTACAACTCCATCTTCGACCAGTTCGACCTCGACCGCAGCGGCACCGTCGATCGCGACGAGTTCCGCGCCGAGATGCGCAACATCCTACTCGCCATCGCCGACGGCCTCGGCGACTCCCCGATCCAGGTCGTCCTGGAGGAGGACGAGGCCGGGGCCAACCTCCTGCAGCAGGCGGTCGACCTCGAGGCCTCGAAGATCGCCGCTGCTTCCGCCGCCGCGCCGCCCCTTTCTTGACGGTGCTCTGTAACGCTTACCGATCACCGCAGCGCAGCGGACCCCTTCTTCTAGTAAGTTGTTCATCATCCACCACGGAATAAACTTCGCGTTCGACCGTCTGCGCACCACGTGTCGGTTGTAATATGTTTGGTAATGTTCAATTAGTGGACTGTGTTTATTGTGACGTCGTGATGACGTGCGCACTATCGTTGCAATAAAATTGCTTGAATTTATTATCATTGAAAATGATTTTAGTTGAATATCTTCGATCGAATATTTTAAAAATTACCCTTTTAATGAATAAAATAAGAAGAAGAAAAATAGAAAAAGGGGAACTATTTTATTTATTTATTTAATAGGCCAGAGAATTCAATTAATTAAAAAGGGGGGAAAAGAGAGAGAGAGAAAGATAACAAGAGCCGAAAATAGGAATAATCACAGGCGTAAATCCAAACTGAGGCTTTCCTTGGCGCTGGGCATGAACTGGAAAGCCAATTGGCTTTTCGAAGACGCAGATGGAGAAGAAGAAGCGGCGATCGAACCGTTACTGTTCACAACAACGTGACCTCCTCCTCGAGGATCCATGGCTTGATCTCCTCCTCCTCCTCTTGTCATCAATGGGATCGCCGGGATCGGTGGATCCAGGCCGGGCACCCCGGCGTGGGGGCGCCAGATTGGCCGCCATGTGCCAAGGCCGATGGGATGGCCTACCGGGGACAGCCCGTCGTGGAAACCGGTAGAGGCGCGGAATGGAGGGGATGGCACGGCGACGCTTTGGTGGTGGTGGTGGTAGTTGAAGAGGCCGTAGAAGTGGTGGCGGCCGTCGACGGCCCAGGCGGCGTGGTGGGCCTGGAGATGAGCCCGCTTGGCGTGCTGGCGCTCCCGCTTGTGGGCGTTTTGGTGCCCGCCTAGAGCTTGCGAGGTCGGGAATTGGCGACAGCAGTAGTGGCACTCGAACTTGCGCGCGCTCTCGCCTCCGCCTCCGTTATTGACGGCGGAGGATGCGGCGGCGGCGGTGTTGGTTGTCGATATGTTGGTGATGGTCGAGTGGTCTTTGGTGGTGGCGGCGGTGTCGTCTTCGGTGCTGCGGCAATGAGGGACTTCGATCCCGAAGAGGCGGATGGCCGAGGCGTTGCCGCTGGAAGTGGGTTTCGAGGCTGGCGTTCTGATGAAGGGCAGCTGGGCGAAGGAGTCTACGGCGCCCATGAAATCACGCGCCTCAAGCTCGCTCATTTTTTAGACTGCTGTCGCTTCCTGTTCGATCAATTGTCTCAGTGGAATTCAGCAGTAAGTTTATGTATGAAGGAGAAAGGAGAGGGAGATAGTACTAGGAGAGCTATATCTTTTTCCCTTTGTTCGGCTTGATCCCAATTCCTTTGAATGATCACAGCTCACTGAGATGCTGGCGTTTGATATCTCACTTTCATCTGTAGTTCGGAGGATGATGGCGCTGTGAGGTGTTCTGTCTATTAAGAAGACTGGGAGTGAGGTAGAGAGAGAGAAATATCGACAAATGAAGCTGATCCCATCTTTTGATAGCAGTACTGTCTATAGATGCAGTAGTTGTTTGCTTCCGCTGGTGGTTGAGTCACTGAATCGGTCTGGTGGTGGAGCTGGCTTTTGGCTTGTCAAACACCAACCAAGTACCGCAACGAGGCTACAGCATCACCTCTCCATGGTCAATCTGCTCTTCTTTTTTATTCTGTTACTTCAATTTTCTACTTTACAACTTTGGCTTTCATGCATGTGTAAGAAACCAGCAGACATTAGTGGAGTAGACAAGTACGTGACCACCTCTGCTTCTCTCTCTCTCTCTCTGAGGATGTGTTTACCCTCGCTTCAGTATGTGATACAACGCCATACTCTCTTTAATCGTTATCTGTTGCCTCTTTATATCTGGTGGCTGGATGCTGCAGAGCAAGGAAAGTGGTCCTGCAGAAAGAAAGGTATGCAGTGGTGTTTGATGATTACTTTGGCTTTGTACATGTTCTTCCGTGTTTTATGCTATTAAGTGTTTACTTGAGCTAGTTTTAAAGGACATGTTCATCCCTGCTACAGTCTACTTTCCTTATTGTGCAGCTTGTTTAATGCTTCTTCAAAGTTCCTCTTCCTTTGGATCAGAATTTATGTAACCATACCATAAATTACCTATGAAACCTTTATCAAGGGAAAAAAAAAACAGTATCAAAAGTGCTAGAAACTTATGGTTAAAATTGATAGGTGGTTCTAACATGGAGATGTGAGCACAATGTTATGATTGGAAATTAATGTTGAGTCTAACTTAAGGACCTCCTTGTTCAAAAAAATCTCTTTTTATCACTTCTTGCGTTGGTAGGCTATAGAAGCCAAATTACGTGCATATGAACAGGTAAAGTTGATGTGAGTTTCATACCTTCATTCCTTCTTTAGTATGTAGATATTTTTGGGCATATAGCTATCTAGATATTTAGGGTTCTGTATTTCTGGCTCAAATTTTTAGTTCATTAATCCTGAGTTTGATATTTGTCATTGTCATTTGGAAGCCTGATGTAGAAGCAACGAATACCACAGGACCATATTAAAACAATTTTAGCCAATACTTATGCGTGTGTGTATATTTTTTTGCAAACTAAACAATTTAACTAGACGAGTTAACTTCGTTTCAAAAACTTTTCCACTGAGATAGAAACTCTGCTCATGAAAATCAACATCAAAAGTGAAGGTTGATGTTGAGTTCAATTTGTTTGTCAATAATGGACATGCAAAAACCAACCAGAATTTTAGCGGGATTTTTTTTATTAATCCTGTGATTACAATCTATATATGAATATTGGTCTTTGAACAAGATACTCTTGCTGATGTGAGACAAAGGTGGGTCACTTAACAAGGTTATTTATTTTTTTGACTAAATCTCGATAGCTCGAGTAGTAATATAGCAAACCTTATCTTTATGCTGAAGTTCCCTGCCACTCCCCCTTTGTCTCTATGACTAAATATCTTGTTGGTAAAAAAGAGGTTGCCTTGTTCATGTATGCCAGACATACTTTGTTATTGTTCCCTCTTATTACTGCTGATGCTTCATCTTTTTCTGCTTTTTTCTCCCTCATTTGTACTCTGCACTGGTCCAGTGAAATGGACACAACACAAACCATACATCTACTGTAGTCCTCTGAACTATTTATCCACCTCATAAAAATACTTAGCAATAGCCAAATTCAAATTAAGTAATGCCCCACTAACTTATTACTGACATGTACCACTCTGGGATTCACGCTTGCTTGTTTTCTCCACAACTCTGTCACTGAGCATACCCAATTCCATCCATTGGCTTTCATGGTGAACAAGAGACATTCTTGTTTCGTCCCCTAGCAAATCAGCTTGCTTATGAAACAATAGGAAGTCCTTCGTAAAACCAAGGTTGTTTGATTAGTATGTCTTTGTCTTTATAATACAAAAGCCAGCTCAATGAGCTGAGCTACACTCAGTGCTGATGTTCATAACTACACTGGGCATATTTTATATCTCAAATTTGATCAATTTGGGGTCCGTCACAGATCTTTCATAACGCTTTTGCTTCACGAGATTATACACACATGTGCAGACTAAGATCTGCTAACTGCTGAGAGAGGAACCATTTAATAAGGAAAAGTTTCAGACATTCCTAAATTGTAGCTGGATGTAAACAGATGAAGAATTCATTTTCTAGCTACAGAAACTTGATTTATTAAGGCCAACACACCACATACATCTTATGGACTCTGACATTGAATCAATTATTGAACTCAAACTTTGAAGAAGAGGATGTTTTGGTGCATGATAAACCCCCAATCAATGCCACCAGAGCTGGGTCTGCTCATTAATACTTTGGTGGTCTTCTCAAGGCGTGAGATGATCGTGCTGTCGGAATAATGATTTAATCTTAGGACCACTACGGATGGAATGGGATCTCTAAGCCCAAGTCCTCTTTGATCAAATAAATTGCAGTTGTTTTCTTAATGTAGCCAAAAAAGAAAGGAAAGTGAAGTGGAGGTGCCTCTTTTGTCATCAGCAATGAATGTCCATGAGGGCTTGTGGGGACTGTTCTTGCTTCAAAATGATTAGGCCTACTTTCTAAACCTCAATTCAAGTTGATTGAATAGCCCCTGTCATTTCTGCTGGTCTCTTCTGTTATTATCCTCAATCTTTCATGTGTAAAAAACACCTCCTAATTTAAGCATCAAGATTATGTTGGAAGTGGTAATCAGATTGAAAATCGCACTTGGCGAAAACAATGCACCACTCTAGAATGTGCTTTGAAATCTCAAAATTAACTGGATTAAATGGGTGGTTTCAATTATACATATATCCTGATAGTATGGAAAGAGTAGAAGATCCGATGTTATCTCCTTTTAAAGATTTTTCTGCACTCGTTCTTTAGATCATAGAATATAAATTTGTTCTAAAAAATGTTATTTCCTTTTTAAGATTTTCTATGGACTAGGTCTCTGTAGAATATTTTTCAGGCTTGCATAATTATATTTGACATACATGATAGCTCCTCAGGTTCTTGCATCCTTGTGTCGGCATTTGGATACCTACATTTCACTTTTACAAAGTTGCGATGCTGCAGAAATTTTATAGGATAATATAAAAAGATTGATGATAGGGAGGTTTAACAAATGCTAATACGAAACATGCCAGTACGTAGTACATGAAGAGCTATCTAAGCAAGTCATCTATTTTCCTTTTATTGATTATAAGTGGCCATGCTTGTTTAAAAGAATCATATCTATCAAAGATCTAAGGCATTAATGATAGGTGGTCCTCAATGGTACTTTTCCTATTTTACTACACGTTTATGTTTTAGAGTTCAGCGAATCGAACTAATAAGACTTCATACCTAGTAGGTTAAGTCTTATAGAGAGTTGCCATTTGCATTAATTTTCGAAGTGTTGGCTTTGTGTGTGATCATTATCATCATCGATATCAGTCTGCATCAACGTCAACAATCTATCTTTGTTACCCTTAATTGCTTTTTATTTGATTGTGTGTTCTGGATGACAGTTTATGGAGATTTCATGGAGATGATGCATTCGATGGCCAAGTTGAGCTGAATTATTTATGTCATCGACAAGGTCCCAATTTGTGTGCAGCACAAGGACATGAGTAAGACACGGAGATGCTGAAACACCCACATTTCTTTCTATCCATGTTGGTGTGTGAATTTTCATGAAAAATGGGACCTGATGTTCCGATTGCCCCAAGGCGACTTACACAAAATGCCTAACACCCATAGAAATTCCTTGATAGATGAGACAAAGATAAAGGTAATAGTGGATCAGTTGAATCTATCTTTTGACATAATCAACTCTTCATTTTTCTCCTTTTCATGTTCTTTCAGTTTGCCCCATATCATGCTCGATCGAAAAGGAGGGGAACCAAGGTTACACCACGCCCCGACACTGATTCTTGGTTAGTTTATCTTAACCTTCCAAATCCATGTGCCAAATCTAGTCCTGCATCATCCCATGTTGATTCCTAGGTAGCACTACAAATATCTATGCCTGACCTAATCAAAATGGATCTAGGAATAGTGTAACAAGTAAGATCACATGATTGATATGGAGTCCTTCCTCAATCACTTTCATCCTGGGCAAATTTCTGAGATGTGTCAAGGAACATGAATTGAATTCAATCTGGTGACAAGGAAGGACCACACATAGAGGACCACAGAACATGATCACTGACGACATTGCTCGAATCCATCTGTTTCGATGGCTCAGCATTTTGGCCAGGATGGCAGTCTTCCCATCCCTCATGTTCCCATCCGTCAAGCCTCTCCTTTATGCAGCTCCCAATGCCAGTGCCTTATAGGGACCAACTCTGCTTCAAACATTCATCCTTTCTATGAAAAAAACAGTGTTTTAATGGCTGGACCCGCTGGTCGGTTGAACCAGATAAACTTGATCTCAATCTAGTCAATTGGTCGGCCATTTTAGTGGGTTAAACCTGACATCAAATATGACCCTGTTGAAGTTGAAGTAGTAGAAACATTTCAGTCAAACCAGACTTGAACTATTAACTTTAGTCACAGAGAGAAACAATAGAAGGATCCTAATTTGAATTTTAAATAGGATGAATATCTTGAAAGTTAGCTTTTAAAATAAAAGGATCATAATATCTTCTCTGTGATTTAGTAAAAATGAAGTAAAAAAAATTGAAGAACGATTTTTTCTGAACTTTCTTTAGATTATTTCTGTGAACAAATTTAATTCAAATTTGAGCTTAGATTTTTTTCTTCTAAAAATATGTTTTTTTTATATTCAGATTCGATTTGAAATAATATAATTTGGATATGTAATTGATATAATTTAACTAAGATATTTTTTAAAAAAATTATATTTTTTTGATGCCACAAATTTCCCTTCTGACGAGGTACAGCAGAAAGCGAGGCAGATCGAAGGTCTCCTTCTCGACGGCGATGCCTGCGATCTGCAAGGGTTTGAGCATCGCCGGAGGACTACGAAGCTGAGGGAAGCTGCACAGTTCGCTTATTGTTGCAAAGCTCAAGGGTTAAGGTCGAGGAGGAAGGAGGGGGATCGTTTATGTTCTTGCTCTTGCTGTTCTTCTAATCCATTCCATGAATTGGTTCCCAGTGACACATCCCCTCGTCGATCTGATACAAGGTGAGGTCTTTACGCACAGTCTGTTCTTGTGGTCATTACTGAATCGTATGGATCAATTTTATTGGGTTGAATCCGTGGAACTCGATATTTCTGGTGCGTTTTTTTCGAGTGGTTTCGTTAGGGTTTATCGTCAGATATGCTTCTTGATTTTCTACTCTTTAAGCTGCCATTTTTTGTTCTGATTGCTTAGTTCTTGGTTGCTTTGTGCTAATTTTGGCTCTCTGATGGGGTTTCTAGTTATTGATTCCTTCACTGGATGGACTACAGGAACTGGAAAAGATAAAGTAAATTGAAAGCTAGAATTTATTTAGTTTTTTGGTTGAAGAACACTCCTAAATCCTAATGAGTTCCTCAAAATTCACTAGCCAGTTCTTGTGTATTTGCAAGTTCTTGTAAGGACAAATTTTGATTCCATATCGTCCATGCTAATTGTTTGTTCTTATTCAAGCAGTAAATTGTTACACATACTGAAGTGAATCCTTTATCTGTTATGTATCCACTTATGGAGCCAAATTAGAGTCGAAAACATGTTGATATGTAATCAACACTGAAAGTTCAGGTGAGGTAAAGCTTGAATTTTCAGGACTTTGCAAAAGAGCAATCTTAGATCGACTAGATGGTGAGGTGTACCGGTATTAGCGTAATCGTCTTCCCGATGACATTACTTTGAACTTTGGCAAATTACCGAACCGAGTAGGAAAGTTTGGTTATTACCCAAATCATATACGTGACTTTGGAAATTACCAAATCACGTACCTCAATACCAGTTTTATCCCGCTGCAAATTCCCGAATTGATTGCTATGATGTAGCAATCGATTCGGACTTTTTTTTTAATAATTAAAAATTTTAATTGGTGTTTAAAAAATTGTTGCGCTCAATATATTTTGTCAAATTGATGTTTGAGGGCACGAATATAATGAGGAGAATTAGACGAACATATATGATTTGGTTTCATGTTATTCCAAGTTCTTTAGGTTCATCAGTCGAATTCGATCAAAATTGGTCGATGGACTTAGAGAGTTCGGAATGATATGGAATCAAATCCTATGTGTTCGTCTAATTCTTCTGTTATATTCATGCCCTTAAACATCAATTTGACATAATATATTGAGTGCAATGATTGTTTGAATACGAATCGTTCTTTTATGCGGACGAATGATGATACCTTGTTTTGATGAATCCAGTGACGACGAGATGGTGATTGGTAAGGACTGTTCTGCACAGAAGAAGGGGCACTGGAGCTCTGCGGAGGATGATATTTTAAGGGAGTACGTTAAGAAGCATGGCCAGGAGAACTGGCACATTATCAAGAAGAACTCGATCCTGTCTCGATCGGACAAGAGTTGTTGTCTGTGCTAGCTGAATCGTCATAGGCCTACTCTGGAGAAAAGTCCCATTAGGACCGAAGAAGAACAATTGCTCATCCAGCTTCATCCACAGATGGGCAGCAAGTGAGCTCAGATGGCAAAAACATGTGAATTTACTCAAATCGAGTAAAAAGGAGATGCTGACCAACTGGATGGATGTCCATTCATCCAGTGGATGGTTCTTCTCAAGCTTCCAATCAAAACCACCAGCAAGTTGATGCCCAGCATCAGCACTGCAGTGCTGTACTGATGTGCCAGAAATTCCTGCTTTAGTAGCCGAGTACTTTGTAAGTCACTGTTTTTTTTTACGCAGGTATCTAACTCCTGCGATCGAATTAATCGATACAATAGCTTTGGTAAGTTAACACTCAAATCAATAGAGTTGCGTATGGCGACATAGATACATCTTTCTGATTATCGAGACATTCTTTCGGATAATAGAGATATTCTTTTTGGTATCGTTGACTTATTAGCATCGATTATCAAATTATATGCAGCCTTTTGGGTAAAGTTTATTCTTTTGGAAGTTTTAAAATTGAGGCGAAAGTTAAATTATTTTTTTTTGACGTTATTATCCCTCCCAAGTGCTTGTGATTTATTGATAATCCTATTCTGAAATGCACTTCAAAATTTATACTTTAATAACATTTTAAAGCTTTGGAAGTCAGGAGAATCTATCTATAGGCCATTAATTGAAGGGAATATAAAGCCATTAATTGATTAAATTAAACAATTTTTTTTTTTCTTTTAATTTTGCTTTTCATGACCGGTGCATTGTTCTTTTAATTAATTAATTAATACTAATCAATTAATTAAAGTGACAGCTGCCGCATGAATCTTTTCCAATCAATTATTACATATATTAATTAATTAATTAATTCTTAAACATTAATTACAAATAATTGATAATTTTTTCAATCAAAATTTTAAAACTAATTTTAATTTACTCTAAATGGATTCACATTCATGCATATTTGAATTAACAGTCGTGTATTCATATCTATAAGCTCAGTTCTCATATACGAATTAATATTTTCTGTCAATCGTGTTGAACCAATCCTTCATCACTCGAATCACTTTAAATACTGATATCTCACAACGTTCCCCTACAGGACTATACTCTCCTACGATGGGCAAAATCAGCAAGAGCAGCCACGGCAGCAGAATGCTCCTGTTACTGTAGAGATCTTCAAAGTGTAAACTATTCAAAACTTATTGTTTTTTTTTTAATCTTATTGACGATGATAAAAGGGGATAATGATAAAGTTATTATTATTATTTTTAAATCATGGATAAAATAATTTTTTATAAAATAAAAAATAAAATTGTGTACAATCAATATAATATGATCCGATTCTTCTATGAGATTTTACATTGATAGTAGGATAGTAGGATTGTAAATAAGTCAAGTTTTGTGGTGGTTAAGCCTATTTGATAAGGTAATCAAACTAAGTTAAGTTGATCCTAAAATAAATTAAACTATTAAAATGATTGTTAAGCTTGATTTGATTTATTTTTTATTTTTTTATGAGCTTGAGCTTGATTCGTTTAAATGTCATTAAGTTCGCAATTCAAATTTTTTTGATTATTTGAAATTTATATATTTTAAATGTGTTTGGTTGATTATTGAGTCTTATAATATAAATTTATTTGTTCATTTTAAATTATGTTTTTATTTATTTAATATATTAATAAGAATTTTATTGATGAATATAATTCATAAATATTGTTCACGAATATCGTTCACTAATGTTATTCATGAATATTGTTCATGAATATTAACGAGCTAAGCACATATATGTTCAAACTTGCTTATTTAATTTAATGAATTATTCAAATTTATTCATTTAATTGATCTTATATATATTGAATATATATAAACAAGCTTTTATAAAATTGAACATTAAATTTATTCATAAATATTTAATTCATAAATATTTAATTCATTTATAAACTGACAGAAATTTCGTATATCGAATTGTCATTTTTTATGCTAGTTGATGAGGTTTAAATCCAAAGCCATGCTGATTACTGATATGTTATGATGAAATTTTAAATAAATCTTAAATTCTAAATCCTAAATTTTAAATAAATCTTAAATTCTAAATCCTAAATGTCTTTAGCGAAGGAAGAAACTGTAAGAATTTTCTAAAGCATTAATTATGCTATCGCATATGAATTATAAAGAATCAAACAATTCTAACATGGACATTATCATCAATATATAGTAAAATTGAGAAAATATATAAATTACGGAAGTGAAAAAAAAGCTATAAATTCGAACCTATCCTATAATAAGAAGCAAAATAAATACGGGCTTGATCTTCCAAAGGAGTTAAGGCAAGAACTATCGTATCTCCGAGAGCTAATTAAGATCATCCTAACCCTATCGCGACCAAGAACTCAAATCAATTATCAACCCATTCGATAATAATAGAATTCACATCTTATTAATTGGACTATTTTATCGAACTAATTCCTTATAATAAATTCATGTATTATGAAGAAACAAAATCCAACATGAAGGACAACAGCAGATGATGGGCATTACTGGCAAACAGTGCTCCAGGATTAAATTCTGACAGTCTTCAGCTTGGTAGCTTCCAAATTCCATCTGAAGCATTCCATTCTAAAGTATGGTGAAAGCTAAAATCACGATGGCCAAAAGATAAATATGACATGAATCTAATAGAATTATCAACGTCTATGTATCATCCTCAAAATTTTATGATCCTGTGAAGAAACAATGAATGCGGATCTTTTGTAGAGATTCTCACCAGTGAAAAATAAAGAGATCTCATAAATTATTCAATTCTATGTAGATTATTATCTGTCTATCATTATTAATAGAATGGATTAATAAATTCTATATATGTAAATTCATATATAATAATACAAATTTACAATCAATATTAAATAGATCACTTAATGCGTTTGTCCTATAATAACATAAATTCGTCTGTTATAAAATAATAACAATATAAAAATTCAAAATTCTATTTTTTTTTTTCCCCTCCAAAATTCTGATGGTTTAGGATGGAAAAAAGTGACTATTAATTAGAATTTAATTTCCTCACGTACTAGCCAATAATTCGTGTCGAGGTTCATGTCATGCGGATGAAAAGTTCAATAACAGTATATGCCCAACAGGAATCGAACCCTCGAGGAATCGAACCCTCATTTTATGGATTCACCATCAAATCTTTACCAAATGTACCATGTCCGGGGTTAAAAATAAAAAATAAAAAATAAAAAATAAAAATCCAACATGGAGGGTTGTAATTAGGTGAAGGAATCAGAGGACATTGAATATTGATCCTTATCACGTACGTTGGTCCTCCATGAAAAATGCTTCTTGCACATTCTCTTCTTCTGTAGGGAAACAGCTCAAAGTACAATACATTATTCAGGGGACCCTAATCAAATAGTATTACGGTTCAACATCTTAAATAAAATCCAGCATCCATTAACAAACCCTAATTAATTGCCTACTGTTGGATGCTCATCAACTATTCAATGAATATAAATGAATGCGTCAACGACCACCAAGCAAACCTAACAGGGCAATCAGTGACCGGCAAGATGCAACTTGGTGGTTTCGATCGAGACAGTTCGTTTCAATTTTCGATTGCTTCATTAATTTACTTCGATCCGATACTAGCTATCCACATGAAATCGATATATCTTGGACCCCTTATCGACATAAAACCAAAGCATCTTACACACTCTTATGAGCTAAAAAATGATTAATTAAATTGAATAACATTAGATTTAAATGATCAATTCAGTTTTATAAAAAAAAAATTATTAATCGTTAGAATAAATCAAAAAGTACTAATGGAGACTCATCCAAATAGTTAACATTCTTAGATTCGTTTTTCATTGAAGAAAAAATTTCTTATAATATATCATAGTTGATATTCGAATCTTAAATCCTTTGATTATTTATTAAAAAATTTAATTATTATATTATTATTCCGGAGATTATACTCTTATGAGCTAAAAGGATGATAGAGAGAGGGGGTGATAGAAATTTAAAGACAATTTATCTTGTTGTTCTATGTATCTAGAGACGGATTAAAATAAAACTAACATGGTTCTAGTCCAACCCTAAAAAAACTTACGTAGCTATTTTATAATTTCTAATTTCTAATTTCTAATTTGAGATAAGGAGAATTGATCTGTGTTTTCTTTCTTTGTGTTTTTTTTTCTCATTATTTATTTTGTTTTAGTACTTAGTTCTTCTCTTTTGTACAATTCATATATATATATATATTAAAAACACCTTTCGATAACCATCTATATATATATATTAAAAATACCTTTCATGATTTAGAATTATCAAAATCGTACTGTTTGAGAAAGTTCTAAAATTAATACCTTTTAACATCATCATAAATGTGATGTGAACATGGTCACAACTCTTTTAGGTGAGTTGATAGGGTAATAATTAGAATATTAAATAATAAAAATTTAAGAGTAAAAATAAAAAAGACACCCTATATTTTAAATATTATAATCACTCTTATTTGATTTTAGCTAAAACGGCTATAATTTAAAGTAAAATCATTCTTACTTAGTAAAAAAATATATATTATAATATTATTTTTCTAGTCAAAATTATTTTTTATTAAATTAGTTAATGCGAATGATATCTCAGGATTATATGATCGGATGAGTGAATCCTTTAAAAAATCCCCGTGTTACACTTATTTTTGAGTGTTTAAAATAATAATATAATAATTAAATTCTTTAATAAATAATTAAAGAATTTAAAATTTAAACCTTAATTACGGTGCATTATAAGAAAAATTTTCTTTTAATAAAAAAAAAAGCCTAAGAATATTAATTATTCAGATAGGTCTCCATTAGAGTTTCTCAATTTATCCTGATGGCCGGTAGAAAATTTTCGTGAAACTGAACCGATCACCTCAGGTTCGATGTTACCTGACCTGATTAATTATTTTACCCCCGGGACAATAGTATAATGGTTAGGCCCTCTAATGAATAACTAAAAGATTTAAGGTTCGAATTTCAGTTACGACACGCTATAAGAAATTTTTCTTCTAAGCGGGTCTAAAAATATTGATAATTTGAATGAGCCTCTATTAGCGCTTTCCGATTTACCCTGGTAGCCGGTGGGAAACTTCCGTGGGGCCGGGCCAATTATCCCAGGTCCGACGTTATCCGACCTAATTAATTATTTGTTTAAATAATTAAGAGATCTAAGGTTTGAATCTCAGCTGCAATGTACGGTAAGGAATTTTTTTTCCAGTAAAAAGTGGGACTAAAAATGTTGGTCATCGTGGGGATGGGCCGATCACCCCAAAAAAGATTAACTTCGCCCTCGAGACAATAATGCAATGATTAAATCTTCTAATGAATAACCAAGGGATCTAAGGTTTGAATCTCAGCTGCAGCGTACTGTAAGGAATTTTTTCTCCAGTAAGAAGTGGGCATAAGAATATTGGTCATCGTGGGGATGGGCCGATCACCCCAAAAAGATTAACTTCGCTCTTGAGACAATAATGCAATGGTTAAATCCTCTAATGAATAACTAAGAGATCTAAAGATTGAATCTCAACCGCGACATATTGTAAGAAATTTTTTCTTCAGTAAAAAATGGGCCTAAGAATGTTAATCATTTGAATCAATTTTCATTAGCACTTCTCAATTTATGCTGATGTCCGATGAAAATGAATTATCCAAACTGGTTAATGTTTTTACTTCGATTTACACATAGATTTATAATATATATTTGGATTATAAAGATAATTTAATAATATTTAAAAAAAAAGAAAAAAAAAAAAAAGAGACGTTACAAATTTTGTCTGGAATACTTTATATTTATAGTAATTTTAATTAAAAGTATTAGACACATTTTAAATTCTAAAATTTATAGATTAATTTAGTAATTAATTAAGATATATATATATATATATATCTGAATTTATAGCACTAACAAGTTTTTATTGCACAGATCATGCGAACCCACATGCAAAATTATGATATTTAATATATTAATCACACTTTTAATGCATGTATTATCGAACTACATGATTATTAATAATTAATTAAGTAATTAATGGAGGAGACGTTCTCTCTCTGCGAAGGTGACGCGGAGGCCGTGCTTCATGTACAAGGTGGTGGTCATCTTCGGCGCCACCGGGTGGCCCGCCACCGCCGCCACGCGGAAACGTGCCACTATCGCCGCCGACACCATCTTCATCTGCATGTAGGCAAACCTCTTCCCCACGCAGACCCGCGGCCCAGCGTTGAACACCGCGTACTTGAACTGGCTCTCCGCCACCAGCCCCGCCGTGCCGCTGCCGTCGCCCCCGCCGCCCTTCATCCACCTCTCCGGCTTGAACTCCCGGCAGTCGGCGCCCCATATCGACTCCATCCGCCCCATCGAGTAGATGGAGTAGATCACCCTGCCGCCCTTCCGCACCGCCGTGCCGTCCGGGAACACGTCGTCCTCCAGCGCCTCCTTGAAGTCCACCGGCACCGGAGGGTACAGTCTCATCGCCTCCGAGATCGCCGCGTGCAAGTACTCCATCTTCTTCACCTCCTCCACGCTGAAGACGACGTCGTAGTGAGCACTGCTCTGTTTTGCTCTGTTCTTCATGATTCCGGCGATCTCGCGGAGGACGCGCGCCTCCACGCGGGGGTGTTCGGAGAGCAACCAGAAGAACCACGCTAGCGCCACCGAGGTGGTGTCGCGGCCGGCCAAGATGAAGCTGATGCAGAAGTCTTTGAGGAATTTGTTCGAATATGTGGTGGCGGCGCCGTTCCCGTCCCCGCCGCCGGCTTCGATCAACCTGGATAGGAGGTCGGACCGGTGGAAGAAGTTGCCTCCTCCGGTCACGGCCTCAAACTCGGCCCTCCGGTCCGCCAAGGTCTTCTCGGCGAATTTATGCACTAGCCGGACAGCCACCTTGAGCCGCCTTTCCGTTCCGACGTCGAGCAGCCGCATCAGCTTCCAAACGAACGGCGGCACGATGAAGCGGAAGAGCGAGTTCTCGGTGGCCTCCTCCAAGGCGCGGGCGAAGGGGACCTCCGGCAGGCTGGGCGCGAGGCATCCGAGATCGACGCCGAAGCCGGCGGCGCAGATGTTGTCGAACGTGAAGCGCAGGAGGAGCTCTTGGAGATCGACGGGCTGGCCGCCAGCGGCGGCGGAGCAGAGGATGGGAAGCAGTTTACGTCGGACGAGGTCGGCGACGGTGGCGGCGGAGTAGGCCGCGAAGCGGGCGGAGTGTATCTCTGATGTGGCGGCGCGGCGCTGTTCGCGCCACGCCTGGTCGTCGGCGTTGAAGATGCCGTCGCCGAGCAGCTCGCCGAAGCGCTCGCGGAAGTACGCGCCTTTCGGGTAGTTGACGAACTTGGTCCGGAGCACGTGCTCGACGGTGGCAGGATCGACGGTGATCACCCCGTGGCAGTTTCCGAACCACATACCTCGGAAGGGGAACGTGCCTCCGGCGCGCGCGGCGACGGCGGTGGCCCACTCGTAGATATCGTCGAGGTGGAAGAAGACGGTGGGGAAGATGCCGAGGACAGGCCACAGCATTGGGCCCTTGGACCGGATCCGCTGCACGGCGGCGACGAACACGAACAGGCCCAACAGCGCCGCCGCCACGTCAACCGCCCGCACATGCTCGCGGGCCGCAGCCCACCCCGCCGCCACAGCACCGCCACTTGCACCGGCCACTGACGCCACTGCCATCGCCACGTAAATCAATCAGCTTGGAAAGAGCAGGAGATCGGATTAAAATAAATAGCCGTGGAGGGTGGCGAGGTGGGTTAATGAATTAATAATTCATTAACCTCGGAAAACAACCTTCCAACTGTTCCATTGACTTGAGATTAAAATTTAATTAATTGCTGGTGGATCAGTAATTAACTCATTCCTCGTATTCTTTCAAAAATTATAATAAAATTACTATATTTCTTTAAATCAAGACGGGTTCGAGCAGTGAAGATGGTCTATTATAGGCTCAGTAAAACTGAGTATGAGTATAATAGATCTACTATCATTCTTGTTGGATATATATGGATGTATATGAATTGAATGGGAAAGAGGTGTCGACGAATGAGACTATATATATATATATATATATATATATATATATATTTGTGAATAACAATTTAGTCTCATGCTTAGAGTGCTTGGATAGTTTGTTTTATATAGAATATATATAAAAAAG
>JBBUKS010000113.1:4872433-4893120 GCA_038050645.1 Hedychium gardnerianum | reverse complement strand
CTGGCAACCTAACGCAACCCTCCTCCTTTATCCGGGCTTGGGACCGGCCATGACTAGTTCGTCATGGGCGGAGTTCCAGTGATCAAACACTCAAATTTATTTAAATCACTTTTATCCTGCTAATGACATTTGTTATTAATATTGCTATCATGTTGTCATTCAATAGTTGATCCAAGATATATAAAAACTCAAGGTGAATTTTTAACTGAAGAGTGAATACCATTTTCCAAGGTCTTTACTGACTTGTAGCAAACACCTTCTGGCGTTTCATTTTATTTAATTGAAACCATATTTCATATGTTCAATTCAATTCCCCTTAACATATTTTTTTTTTCAAAGTTTATCTCTAGAATTGAAGAATTGAACTTAATTTACTTACAACCCATCAATCAAAATAACATCATCTACAAAAAAAAATAGATACATAGCAACCAAAATGTGGACTAACAAATTTCTAGAACTGCTAATTGATATAAAGGAACATAGTATTTAGAAAAGGATGGTTCACAAAATATTGTAGGACCATGAAGATAATGAAATGCAGCTATCTTAACACAAAAAAAAATTCCACCAATGTTTTCAAGAATGAAAGAATTTGTGGTTTTCCATGTGCTTACTTGTTCCATTTCCAATAACAGAACATGTCCTCTCCCCATCTCCTCTTTCCAGATCTTCACAAGGTTCTTAGGAAACTAGAAAGTTTCCTGTGATTGTATGAACTAGTTTTTCAAGTTTCCCTGTCAAATTCTCTCTCTTTTTTATAGTTTCTCTATCGAAATCTAAATTCAACTTTAGTGGCTTGTTCGCATCCATATATCTTTAGTTACGCTTAGATATTATTCAAAATACCCACAATCTTTTGTGGTGCAAACCCACTGTCAAATATGCACTCAGCAAGGATTTGTTGCAAACAATGACACATAATAACTTGTGCTACAAATCTTCGTGGAGTTAAATATAGGAGATATTATTTAACAAATTGTTTCTTAGACAACTAAGCACCTTAGTTAGTGATGGCAATCATCATCATGTCACTGAAACTGGGAAACAGTAGACAATACTTTGAAAATCTTGGCACAAAGGAGAAATGAAGGGGGAACTAACAATGTATCATAATAAAACAATGAAAGTTTCAGAACAATCAACAAATTTTAAGTAGCAGTAGGACAAGAATAAGATAAAGCAACTCCAGAGAAGATTCATTGATAATTATATGAGTTCAAAAAATAAATTTAACTTTGTTCACAATATGTATAAAAAAATGATATGTACCTTGCCCAATACTTATGGCTTCCTTCTCACTGGCAAATCCACCTTAAACCACCATAGTTAATTGAATTTAGTTGAAAAAATAAAAAATAAATGGAATATTCCGATCATGGAAATACAAAAACAAATAGATGGTTCAATTCATATTTAAATAGGAGATTCTTCATACCTGAACCTCTCAACGCGTAACCAATGAGAAAAAAGGCAGCCTAAAATTTAAAAGACGGAAAAGGACAATGAATCAAAAGGCACGTAGAATCACACAGTGCATTTGCATCGAATGATGAAGCAACTGAAACCGGAAATCTAACAGACGCACCACCACAACCAATCCGATGGATAAAAGGGGCGAACTCCGCGACTTCTGATGCAGTGAGCCAACGAGCGGAATGCTTCCGCTATCAGAAGCGCGTCGAGACGGATTCATTGCTCGTCTTGACGCCATAGCCTCGCTTCCTTAAATCCACAATCACCGCGAACCCTAATGCCGATCGTAATAACAAAACAGAAAAGAAAAAAAAATAGTCAGATCAACCACACAGAATTCATCACAACAGAAACACTAGCGATTCCGGCATCTACTCGGAGACGGAACAGAGTTTCGAATCCAAGAAGCAAATAAAATCAAACAGGGATCCAAAACTTGGCGCAATTATAAGTAGGATCCAGGCGGTGAAAACTGCGCGAAATGGATCTTTACTTGGTAGAACGAGATCGAAGAAGCGAGATCTAAGAGAAGGAGGACGAGGAGGAGAGGGAGCTACCTGTAGACGGCGAAACGCGGATCTGAAACCTCTACCGCTATTCTTGCAGTGGAGGAGGAGAAAAATTAGGAAGAACATTTAAATGTTAGAGCTTCCAGCGTCGCCTCAAACACGGATGAGATTAATCTACCAATCATATCATTAATTCATATAAAACAGCCAGAGTTCGAAACTCAGCTGCGCTTAATATTTATATATTATTTTCGATTTATTTTAGTAATGATCAAATCGAACACTTAAATATTTTATATCAACTTAAATAATAATAATTATTATTATTATATCAACCTAATTAAGCAAATTTTCTTAATCATACACTTCTCAGTTTTTACTACTAAAACTCCTAACTTAACTAAATTTTTTTAATTAGGATAAAAATCAAAAGTTCATTCTTTTATTGGAATAGTTCAGAGATTTTTTTATTTATTATCAAAATAATATCTTAAGTCTATTTTTATTTTCAAAAATATTTTTATCAACATTATAATAATTATCATTTATAATTATTATAACATAAATATTTTAATTCTGATTAATAGTAATAATATTATATTATAGCACCCATTATGAATATTTCATCTCTAATCAATATTGATTTATATTGCATTGTAACAATTATAAATAGTAATTACTATAATATAAATAATTTATTTATGATCAATACTAATCAACATTATACTATAATAATTGTAAGATCATAACTATTATATATGTGTTAGAGTTATGATTACGTAGGTTATATAAGCAGTTTATCTTATATCTATGATAATTATGATCCTATATTTGTTACAATAAAATCAAAAATAATAGTATTTTTAAAAATACAAATATATTGAAATAAGATGGGATGTTTTGATAATAAATGGAGAGAGTGTCATTTTGATCATTCCAATAAAAAAAGAGTGCTTTTTAAAATTTTATCATTTTTAATAGATTTTTTTCACCTTTTTTCCCCCTAATTTTTGGATCTAAAATTTATTTATTTTAGACAAATAAAAGTAATTGTTGAATTAAATTTATGAGTGCAGAATCAATAGAAACAAATAATTTTAAGTTGAAATTTTAGCTTGATTTAGTCCAAGTTAAACTGAATTTCAACGATATATTATAATTTATCCTTTTATCTTTAAATTAAATTTTTTATGAATCGATTTTTCTTCCAAAATATAACATATCAAACTAACTTATCATATTAATTTTGTATGCAATCTATTTAATGGTTCATAGTAAATTTAAATGTATGAATTTTTAATTCTTTTAAAATATATATTTAGTTTTCAGTATCATTTGGTTTATAAATAATGAAACTAAAGTCGGAGTGAAATTCTTGTGCCGACCGCCAATCAAAACCAAAATTCATCTTGGCCAAGGAATAATGAAAACAAAAATTAATTCATATCTAACTTTTTTGAATAGATTAATTAATTAATATGATTCCATAAAAAAAGTTCACTTACTACTAAAATAAATTCGCAAATACAATCAATTCCGGGCATAGCAATCAACGTCTCATATTTTTCATCCGAAGGAAAATCCTTATAATATACTGTAATTGAGAATTAAACTATGAGTGCTTGAGAACCTCTACCGCTACACAATAGGGAGAAAGGAATAATGAACTATCACTACTAGAAAACTCACAATTAGTGATCGAATTAGTGACGAAATTATAATTCCATCACTAATTAGCAATCGAAATAATATTCGATCGTTAATTTAGCGATGGAAATATAGTTTCCGTTTCAATCTCGGTCATTATTAATAAAAAAAATCACATTTAATCTATTTAAATTAGTGACGAAAATAAATTTTCATCTGTAAATTTGCGACAGAAATTTAATTTCATCGCTAAATTAGCGATAGAAATTAATTTTGTCACTAAATCAGCAACGAAAATCTAAATTCGTCGCTAATTTAACAAATTTAGGGTTTCTCGGCTCAATTTTTTGCCTATCTCACCGATGTCTCTCTTCTCTGTTCGATCGTTGGCATCGTCCTCTCTAGCACGTAAGTAACCCTCTTTCCTCTTCCCTGTCCTCTCCCCTTCCCGTCGGTCGCAAGGTCAAGGGAGGCCTCAGCTTGGGCGCCTGTGAGCAAGCTCGCAGCATCAGCCCTGGCAGAAAGTTCAACTAATCACGAGCTCGGCCGCGACCTCAGCTAGCCTTGACCGCGAACTTGGTTGGCCAAGAGCTTGGTATTTGTCAGGCAAGCGTGAAACTCTAGAAATGATTATTGTTTGTGCACACTTCTATTTGATTGTTGAATCATAATATTGTTTGTGCATGCTTCTCTATTTGGTGTTATTTGTGTAGCCTTTGACGTTTTCTTTGGAGACAATATAGCTTCTTTGTGTATCGATTTTAGGTATATCATGAATGGTTATTTATTTATTTAATTAAGTTTAAACTATATGCATGCTTAGTTTTATACGTTTAATAATGTTGTCAATTTATTTCTCATTAGGTTACAATGTACATGAATAAAACTTGAATGTACAACAGGTTAGAAAAAAAATTTATCACTGAAGAATATTTTGATGGAGTTGAAGAGTTTGTGAACTTCGTTAAACATCATCTAGAGTTTATGAAAGGTGACCAGTTACATTGTCAGTGTAATCATTGCAAATATAGAAATACAACTTTCCGTGATAAGGATACTGTGAAAATACATCTAGGTAAAAATGACTTTGTTCCAAATTACTACAGTACTGCCATGGAGAGTCTTATTTGTTTGAGTCAATTGAACCTTTTGTTGTTTCATCATCTAGCAATATTGCTCGAGAGAAATCATCATCTAATAATAATGTAATGCAATCAATGGTTTATAACGGGATGAATGCAGTTGATCATTCAAATATAAATGAAATACCAACACTTAAAGTTCATAAACTATATTACATGTTAAATGCTAGTGAAAGAAAAATGTGAGAAGATATTTCTTCTGATCATTCTCAACTATCAGCTACTGTAAGGTTATTGAACATCAAGGCAAAACATCATTTCTCATAACGATGTTACGATGACATTTGTCAATTGATGTCAAAGTTGCTCCATACTGATAACATAATGACTGATAGTTTCTATAGTACAAAGAAATTGGTTAGGGGGTTAGGTTTGCTTGTGGAAAAAATTGATTGTTATATAAATAACTATATGATCTTTTGGAATGAAGACAATGAATTTATTGAATACAAAATATGTAATCACCCTTG
This sequence comes from Hedychium gardnerianum, assembly GCA_038050645.1. Lineage (NCBI taxonomy): Eukaryota > Viridiplantae > Streptophyta > Magnoliopsida > Zingiberales > Zingiberaceae > Hedychium > Hedychium gardnerianum. The sequence continues at coordinate 4,887,876 of JBBUKS010000113.1, read as the reverse complement.
TTATCAATAGCATAGTCGTATATCTGGGAAGAAAAAGAAAAATTTATCATGGAAATTTATGTATTACTTCTCGTTAACTACTAGACGTCAATGCGTGTATGCATATGCTGCAACAGCAAGTTACATGAGGTGACATCATGAGCATGTAGACGAAGGAAATATAATGTGTCATCATTCTAACTCCCCTGCATGGAAACATCTTGATATAACATTTTCCTCCTTTGCAATGAAACCACGTAATGTAAGATTGAGACTTTCAACAGATGGATTTCAGTCATTTGGTCAATATGGACAATAACATTCATCTTGGTCAATCATATTAATATCATATAACTTGCCACCATGGATGTGCATGAAAGATGAATACATATTCCTTACCGTGCTTATTCCAGGTCCAAAGAATCCAAAAGAAAAGACAGATATTTTTTTACAACCTCTGATTTCCAAACTGAAAGAATTATAGAATGTAAGGTCGAAGACTTATGATATTGCAAGTAAAACTAATTTTACCTTGCATGCTACTTTATTATGAACTATTAGTGATTTTTCAGTATACTTAATATTGTAAGGATGGAGCATGGCTAGTAAATTAGCATGTCCACATTGTATGACAGAGTTTGATACAATTTTGTTACCTTGTAGGAAGATATCTTAGTTTGATAATCATCGTATATTTTTACCAAAATAGCACTCATTCAGGCAAAATAAGAAAGAGTTCATAAAGAATGAAGTGGTTAGAAAACTTCTACTCGTAATCAAGTCAGGAAAGGAAATACTTGAGGAAATAGACAATTATGAATTTGTATCAATAACTCAGACGGGTTTTGATGATTTAAACAAATACATTGTTAGGGTTTGCAAGTGTGGTTGAAAGAAATGAAGCATAGTTTGGGAGTTGTCATATTGGAAGTATCTACTCATTCGACATAATTTATATGTGATGTATGTTGAGAATTTTTTTTTTATAATATCTTCAATATTGTGATGAATTTTCTTGAAAAAACTAAAGACGTAGCAAAATCATGTGAGGAATTGAAAAAATTAGTTAGTAGACCTGAGTTGCATCAAAATGAAACAACCAATAAATTTTTAAAAACTTATTATACATTGGACAAAAAAGATAAACAAGCTTTATGTAGTTGGTTGAAAGAAATCAAATTCTCTGATGGGTATGCCTCGAATATAGCTCAATGTGTGCATATGAATAAATTAAAAATGTTTGGAATGAAGAGTCATGACTATCACATGTTCATGCAATAGCTTTACATTACCTACTTCCTAATAATGTTTGGTAAGCACTCACAAAATTGAGTCTGTTTTTATAGATTCAACATCGAAGGTTATTATGACAGTGGAAATGCTTCGGCTAGAAACATAAATACCTCTGATACTATGTCAACTTGAGCGCATATTCCCACCCAACTTTTTTGATTCAATGGAATATCTACTAGTTCATTTACCTTATGAGACATGACTAGCTGGTCGCATATGGATGTATCCATTTGAACAATTTTTGAAGAGATTAAAGAATAATGTTCGTAACAAAGTAAGAATTGAGAGGTCAATATGTAATGCTTATCTGGTTGAAGAAGCATCTTATTTCTGCTCATATTATTTTGCTGATAATGTGAAAACCAAACATCACAAGTACCCTTGAAATTCTGATGATACTCGACCAATAGATCCAGAGATATTTTATATTTTCAAATTTTTTGGTAAGTCAATGGGTGCATCTATTTGTAGATGGTTAAATCCAAAGGAATATCATGCAGTAAGAACATACATACTTCTAAACTATGATGGAGTTAAACTCTACATAAAGTAAGTTAACTTCTATATTCAAACATATATCCCCTTATGTTTGTTTGTTATACCATATTTATTAGGTATGCCTTCCTTGATAGCTTGTCCAAACAACAACTACAAATACTGAATTCATCAATAGGTGCAAGTGAGGTAGAGAAAAGTTAAAGATAAAATTTGCATTCTGGTTTGAAATCTATTTAAGTTAGAGACTAAATTATTTTCTTCAAGCATATTATATAATCGATAATTTATATCATAGCTACTTTTCTAGGTGAAGGATCATAGAATCTCAAATGTGCAAGATGAAAGGATAATGGATCTTGCATCAATACCTCTTTGTAACATAAGATTCTACTCTAGTTTCTATGTTCATGACTTCAAATTTCATGTGGCACAATGCGATTCACACACACATACCTATAATTCAGGTGTTTATGTAAAATGATCTATCAACAACACTAATACTAAATTTGATTACTATGGTAAACTTGACAAAATTATTGAGGTTGAATATCCTGCTTTACTCATGAAAAGATGTGTGTTATTCAAATGTTAATGGTATGATCCGACTCCAAGAGCAAGTACCAGAATACATTCAAAATATAATTTAGTTAAGGTTAATGTAAACACAAGATTCAACAAGTTTAAACCCTTCATTTTCGCGATATAATCTAGTCAAGTTTTCTATCTTGAATATCCGACGAAGAAAAGAAAATCTAGTGAATAGTTAGTAGTTTGTCGAATGAAGTCTTGCTCAACTATAGAAATGTTGAACTCCATCACAACCCAAAACCATGATGTCTTTCAAAATGAGGAAGTGGAAATACATTCAGTTGATTCACTACTTGTAGATGTAAATGTCACTTATGAAGAAATATATGATAAAGATATATCCAATAGTGAGGAGCTTGATGTACTAGAGTCTAGTGATGAAGACTTACATACTGTTAATGTTAATGATTTAGATTGACCTGATGATTTAAATTTAAGGATTAATGTTAATGATTCAGTTATGGATATGCTTGTTTTTTTACATGTAACTCTCACTAGTTTTACCAGTTAAGCTATTATTGCTCTGATTTAATTAGTATTTAGAATGTATATGTGTTATAATGTTATTTTGTAAATATAATCATGTCAGATATTGCAGTAGTACACAGTGGTCGGATTACGTTGAGGATTATTGGGGATTGGTAAGTATTGATTTATTAATAATTCAAATTCATATAATCTTTTATTTATTATTTCAAAAAATAAAAGTTTTTTCATGTAGTTTTACTCCGGATGGCCATAGTATAGTTGCTTACATAAGCAAAAATTTTAGATAGCATCAGTGCACTTCTGGTTCTACATGAAGGCATGTAAATCAAGATCTTAAAAAAATTTATTATTAGGAATTTTTGTTAAGTAATTTAAATATTATTGATTATGTATAATATAATATCCTTGTATATTAATTTTCTTGATATTATAGTAGAAACAATATATTTGGGAGCCAGGGCATGAGACAGAATTAAAAGAAACATGGAACAATTATTGTACAAAACTATACAAGGACTTGTTATACAAATGGAGAAGGAAGGAAATAAGGTCATCTCATGTACTAGATGAGATTTTGACTGCATGGAGGAACAATTGGGCTACAGAAAAAATGATAGTAAAATTCATCGACTGCTCGAAATAATAAAAATACTGAACTTGCTGACCCAACCACCGAATCCATAAAGCATATAGCTGGATTATGATCTATTGTAGAGCATGCAATACACTTGGTAAGTTTACTATAAAATTATATTAGAATTTTTAATATTATTAATGAACTTATTTTATTTTATAAAAAAAAAATTGTGTATGCAGGCTGATACTTTACAAAAACGTCCCACAAGTTGGGAGATATTTCGCAATACACACCAAAAAAAGATGTCACTTTTGTTAATGCTCTATTACATGTCATAGATGTAAAAATATAAATTTTATTACTGCTCACATTTAGCAATTACTAAATTAGTATATGTTTATAATATTTTTTTTACATAGGATGAAATCACTAATCGAGTTGCTCAGACATATCAACCTGCTATAGAGGGAGAGAGTTACATACTCTATCAGACGATGTACTAAATGATATATATTATGACGTTGTCTATGGAAGAAAAAAAATAACTCTCTCTACGGTCTTGACTCCGAGGCAAAAGTCACATATGATCGTGTTATAACTCCTAGACTCATGGGTCGTCCCAGTTCTTCATCTACATGAGTGAATGCATTAATACAAGAAAATCAAGAATTGAGGGATCAGATCACGACATTAGAGCATACTTGGGTCACTAGTGAGCAGTCGATGGAATATTGGGTCAAGACGTTAGTAGAGATACAAATGCAAGAATTCATAGATAACGTTCTATCAAGAGCGTTCTATCTAAATTTTCAAACGTCGTATCGTTTTAACTTACAGGAGACTCAAGACCCGACTGCTCCTGATAAGTAGCTCATAATAATAACAGTTCTTCTGAGGTGTGTTGACCTTGAACTTAATTTTTTTATTTATCACTTATAAAATATGAAAAATGGTTCTATTAATTTTGATATTACATATATGTAGCTTTAATTGTATTACATCTTTTAATTGTATTACATCTTTTCAGAAATAATGTAGATAAAAGGTCAACACTTGAAGAACTGGATTTGATTGTATATACTATCATTAAGGTATGTATTCTTTTAAAGCAAGTTAAACTTGTGTTGATCAGTTTTTGCACTTTTAACTTTAGATTCATATATGAGCAGAATTATTTCAAAATAGAAAAATGTAGTGTAGTTTGAATCATGTGTTTATTTTTTTTTAATAATCTATCGTATTATACTTGTTATATTATGGGATGATGAGATGTGATGATGATGGATATATTAGTTTTTGAGATTTGGTTTGGGATGTAATGAATTTGAATTATATTATTTTTGAATCATGATGTTTTAGATATTGTTGTTTTGTTAAACATGAATGTTGTTTTAGATTAGCTTTGGGATGTAATGGATAATGTGGTTTGTAATGGATTTGAATGTGAATATATCATGTATCGTTGAGTTAATTGTTGTTATTGAATGTATCATGTATTGTTGAATGTAAATAAAGTTGAATGTAAAAAGGAGAGGATGTAAACAGGGGATGTGTTGTTAAAATTTTATTAAAAATTAGCGATGGAAATAATTTTCGTCGTTAAATTATCGTAAATTAGCGACGAAAAATATATTTTCGTCGTTAATTTAGTAATTGAAATAAATTTTTCGTTGCTAATTTAGCAACGAAAATAAAAATTTTGTCGTTATATTTAACGACGGAAATAAAATTTGCATATTTAGTGACAGAAAATAAATTCTATACGATGAAACACAATTTTCGTCATCAAATGATGTCGGCGACCACAACATTAGCGATTGCAAATTTTGATCGCTTAGCAACTGACCGAAATTTTGGTCATTGATCTCGGATTTTCTAGTAGTGTATTAGAACTGATGATAGTGGTGCAATTTAAATGCTACTGAGAAGACGGTATAATCCTATTTACACAAAGTCAATGCTAGGGTTGAAATGTATTTTTAAAGACAAATTTATCCCAAAGATGATGCTCACGAAATATGATAATTATCTTAATTATAAAATATAATCATTTTTATGTTAAGTGATAGCAACACTATAATCATAAGAATTTTAAAGAAAGGCTCTTCAAACTCTTTGTGATGACGCATAAGCGTTAAGTGCAAATGTGCCAAGTGCAGTACCTCCCTTAAAGCATTCACATTTTTGTTTGATAATCTAAATATTCAATATTTTAAATTGATTAATTTTGAAATTGATCTGTTTAAGTTAAATTTTTTATCGATCATTAGAATAAATCAAAAAATATTATGAATGCTTACCTAAGCGATCAGTATTTTTAGAATTATCATCCCACTGGAAGAAAATTCTTATAATATATCACAGTTGAGATTAGACCCTTAGATATTTAGTTAACCAATTAAATGGTCTAATCATTACATCATTACCCGGGGCTTAAAGCATTTATATATTAGTGTCAACCCAAGAGTCAATCATGAAATGATTAATATGAGATCCTTTATCATAAATCAAATAAAGGCCACAATTTTAATACTCATCTTATATTTTGTATATGGATAAAACAAAATAAAAGAATTCATGACTAATGTTATATTTTAATACTCTCGTGACTTGGAAGTTGAGTAAGTCATGAGATATATCAGATAAGATCATGAAAGATCATGTCAACCCTAAAAGTTAAGGTTTGATCTCAACTTATATATAGTAGCTAGCACTATGACATGGGGTGGACGTGCTCGTGAGACGGGTTGCGGTAAGAAACTACAATTGTGCTCTATGAGATGGGCGACAACGATGTGCTCGTGTGGACACCATAGAGGCATGGACGTGTTGATCATGTTGAGTTCGGCTTGACTCTCCAGATTCGCAAAGGATTCACGCATCGAAGGTAACCTTTCCTAACAAACATTTAATTAGAATTTGCTTGGATCTCTAGCGGATTCCTTTTTTCACTACGTTTTAATATTTGATTATACTTCAGAACCCAACAGTGGTATCAAAGTCACTTGCGAATTCAATTAAATCATTTTTATGTTTGCTTTTATATATGATATAAACGAACATGTTTATTATGATTAGAGGTATGATTTATGGGCATTTTTATAGGCATTTTTTTATTAATCTAGTATGAAATAAAAAACATTTTAATTTGATTGAACAATTGTGATTGCAGCATGTTCATGTTAATTCAATAATATGAACGTGCTATAATATGATTTTATTCGACTGATCAAAGGATGGTGGTTTTCACTATGATTGATATGATTACGATAATCTATTGTGAACGGATTATGAGATAATAATCATTCTGTTTATGTATAATAATCAAAATTGTGATTTGATTACAATAATAAAATAATATATTTTGAACAGTTTGTGAAAATTCGATTGTCAATACCAAAGTGAAATATGACAGCAACTCATTCCATGTTAAGAAAATCGTTTACCTTTTAGGGGCTCTGCCTTCGATCCCCCGCAAGGAGCGCTGCACCTTTGACCCCCGCTTGCTAACCGGCCTCCAGGTGCACGACCTCTTGGACCCCACTAAGGGCGCTGCCCCTTGGACCCCGTATGGTTTTGTCACATAAATCATTAATTAGAATTATAATAAAATGAAGTTATAAGTTTGATGCATGTAATGTATGACATAGTGCATGGTTATGACTCTTTAACCAATATGATTGGATTGTGTGTGTATAGTTGTTGTAATATTAATATGATCTGCGTGTCGTGCCTTTTATCTTCTACTCAAGTTGTAAAATTTCTCTTATCATCTAACTCCCCTCGAATGTAACTCGAGATTTCTTTTAGCTATGTAATGTACAAATTAGAATAGTGCTAGTATAGTACAAGATTAGAGGGTTATGCTTGAAGAGAAGAGTATGTTAATCGATGAAGCACTTAGAGAAGATGCAATTCCATTAGGTTGACCTTTCGATCCTCTCATTGGCTTGAGAAGTTCGTATTAGATGGGTCATAACTATGTCACGTTTATTTTCTGCTTATGTCATATATGTTGATAAATGACAAGCTTAAGATTAGTACAAATGTATGTGATGCTTATTAAATTGGTAATTTTAAAACTAAGTCAATTTAAGATGCATACCAAAGTTTGATACTCATTTACCTTGATCAATTATAGACAAGTTTGCTAAAGTAAAGTGTTTCAATTTATCTCGGTAGAATGCGATAGGATAATTGTGATGTCCAGCTTATTGAACATTGGGTGTGACTTAACAAGGTTATCTCAATAAGATTGACAACTTAGAGACATAAAGTTAGGAATGCACCATTAGATGAGCAAAGAACAAAATTGTATTGTTCACCTAATTATCCAAGAGTTGCATTCGATGCAATTGGTAAATGTAACCTACCTAAATAGCCAAGTTTTGGGCGATTAGCCAAAGCTAACTCAAGACAAGGTAAAATATGGATCTTGTCCCACTAAAATGTAATCACTATTGAGTTTGGGACTAGTAGTGTGGGTAAATTATATTCGCCCACATCCACAACTTGCTCCTACCCAACCTTATAATTTAGTGGGAGAATCATTTAATTAAAGACTAATTAAGTGAATCTATTTTATGATATTTATTTTTGCATTTATTATTATTGTAGATTATTATGTCTGCAAATATGTCACATACTCTATCACTGCGATCTGTCCTTGAGAAGGACAAGCTTAATGGAGTTAATTTCTTGGACTAGTACAGAAATTTGAGGATTATCCTTAAACAAGAAAGGAAACTATATGTCCTAGAGCAGCCTATTCCTGAACCACCTACTTCTAATGTCTCTCGTGCTGATAAGGATGCTTATAAAAAATATAAAGATGATACACTAGATGTATCATGCCTTATGCTTGCCACCATGAACTCTGAACTTCAGAAGCAACATGAGAACATTGATGTTTTGTAGGAACTAGTTGAACCGGCTAGAGGAGGTGAATAGCTCTACAAATGAAAATAAAAAACTTCTCTTGCTAACTTACTAAGCAAGAACACACACTAGTTAATTAAAAATGATAAACACATAAATAAAGAAGAGGCACAAAGAGTTACTTGATTACAACCTAGTTGGTTGTTAATCCAAGGCAATGAAAAGCACTAAAAGATTTCCTTCGTAGAAGGCGGAGTAGCCTCTTATAAACTTTGAAAGCATAGAAGAATAATACAAAGTTTGGAGATTAAGAACAAAGTGTGTTATTTTAAAACTAGAGGGCACAACCTCTATTTAGCAAAATTATTGAGGTGACTGTTTTGCTGACGTGACAGTCATAGGGGGCGCCTCCATTGATTAGGAGAGCCTCTAATAGATCAAAATTGATCCATTGGTGATCTGACAGCACTGGGGGCGCCTCCAAGCATTGGGGGCACCTCAGTTGAGCTGACTTAGCTTCCATATCTCATCAGCTGCAACGGTTTCTTTTTCGATGATTGGGGGCGCCTCCATTCCTCTAAGGCGCCTCCATCCAATTGGCGGGTGAGGTGCCTCCGAGCCTTGGGGGCGCCTCCATCATTTGGGCGCTTGAGACACCTCCGAGAGTTGGGGGCGCCTCCAGCGCTTGGCGGTTGAGGCACCTCCAGCTACTCTGGGACGCCTCCAATCCTTCTGACTGCTTGGGTGATCTTTGGTCGTCCGTAGTTGAGCTCACCTGAACCCAACTTCGACCTTTCTCCTCGAGCAGACTTCCTCCCTGGCTTCTCGTCCCTTAGACCGCGTCCTTCTCACCTCGCATCCCTCGGACCGCGTCCTTCTCACACCACCGATGTACTCTTCCGTAACTTCTCGTCCCTCGGATGCACCGAACCCGTCGACTCGCTTCCCGTGCCATCATTCTCATCCGCTGCATCTTCCACTCGACGTTTTGTGTTCCTAAGTTCTTGCACACTTAGACACAAGGATCAAACTACACAAGACCTAACTTAATTCGGTTGATCACATCAAAATTACCTCAAGGTACTTACAATCTCTCGCTTTTTGATGTGCATCAATCTGAGGTCAAGTTAGGGTAAACAAAACATAAGGTTATAATAGTTTAATTACATAACAAATTTTTTGCAATAAAGTATAAAAAGAAAACAAAAAGAAATTATAATTAACTCCCCCTTAACTTAACATTAATTCTCCCCCTTTGATCACATCAAAAAATAGGGTAGAAATGTTAAATATTACAAAAAAATCATGAAAAATTTAGATAAGGATTTATACATGAGATAGAAATCTATGTAATTTTACCGCAATTATTTATAAGAAAAATAATTTTTAATAATTAAAATGTAAATTTTTCAAAAAATAATTTGAAAATTATTTTTAACTTTAGAAAAAAATTGATTTTTTTTTCAAGGTTCAGAATAACCAATCCAATTCTAGAAAAAAAAATCATAAGAAAAGTACTTTTTTTTATAGAGGAAAATATTTTCTTTTTAGAGAATTGAAAGATTTTTAAGATAATAAATTAAAAAAAGGATTTGACAGTGAAAAATCTTGCAAAATTTTCTAAATACATAAACTTTAACGGCTATTCGAAGAAAAATCAAAATTTTCAAAATAAGTCCTCTAAAATTTTTAATTTCAAAAATTTAATTTTCGTTGAAAAAGTCATAAAATTTATGCAATAGTCCAAAAATTTTGAACTTTTTCCTGGTAACAAAAAACATGAAATTCTATCACAGAAAAATACAACATGAAAATTAATTGAATAGAAAGATGACGAAGATAATTTTTCAAACAAAATATTAATAACTTCAACCATTTTATTTTCTAGCATACATAAAAAGATATAAAAGGATAATCTAATAATTCAAAACAAATTTTGGAACTCAAAATAAATTTCTACCTACTGGATTTATTAAATATTTTCTAGGAATATCGAAATATGATATTTTTCTAATTTGACCCCTGATATGGGCGGTTAGGTCTAAATCCCTTGACTATACGGATAGGTGTCACGTAGCACCTGGTCAAGGTTACGATCGACTCCCAGGTGGACGCGTGTTATATACCCGACCAAGCCCCCAGTCGAAAGAGAGCAATCAACATCGCAGACCGGAGTGCCCTCATAATCCTCGGTCGGGTGTATACTTCGTAATAACCGACCGGGGCACCCTTTGAAAGACCCGGTCAGGTGTATACTTCGTGATAACCGACCGAGGCACCCTCTGAAAGACCCCGTCGGGTGTATACTTCGTGATAACCGATCGGGGCACCCTCTGAAAGACCCAGTCGGGTGTATACTTCGTGATAACCGACCGGGGCACCCTCTGAAAGACCCGATCGAATGTATACTTCGTGATAACCGATCGAGGCACCCTCTGAAAGACCCGATCGGGTGTATACTTCATGATAACCGACCGAGGCACCCTCTGAAAGACCCGGTCGGGTGTATACTTCGTGATAACCGACCAGGACACCCTCTGAAAAGACCCGGTCGGGTGTATGCATCGTGATAACCGACCGGGCACCCTCTGAAAGCTCTGGTCAGGTGCATACATTATTCTAACCGACCAGAGACACTCTTTGAGCCCCCGGTCGGGTATAAAGGTAACCTCATCATGGATCCTGGTCTTCGGCATAACTATAAAGGTTAACTCCGAAGCCGCCTGTACGACCAAAGCACACCTCGCCTATACGACCAAAGCATCCCTCACCAGTACGGCCACAACACCCCTCGACAGTACAGCCAGAACACCCCCAACTGTACCCCAGACACTTCCCTGAAATACGAGAAACGATGGTACTTTCAGGCCAGAATATGCTAGTCCATGTCTCAACAGTACGCAACATTAAATGCTGGTCGTACGCGCTTCAGAGGAGTATATAAAGGAACATAAGTCACTGCGGAGAGGGGGTTCGATTCTATTCTGAAAACTCCTTTACTTACTATTACAATATCTCAGGCGATCAGACCTGACTTGAGCGTCGGAGCGGGATCCCCAGGCTCCTCGCTTGGAGCTCTCCGTTAACCCTCCGTCTCTCTTTCTGTGACCTGTGCAGATCCCCGATCGAAAAGAACATAGAGATCTCGTCCGCTCGTCGCCCCGCAGACCAAACCCTCCGACCGGTTACCTGGGATTGTAGACCTGCGAAGCACCCCGATCGACCTTAAGACTCCAAACAACCGAGTGAACCACTCTGCTCGACGTTGATCCAGTCAGCAAACCTCCAGCTCATCGGTGGCTCATCCTCTGACAGTCTCCGCGTATGAACAAATTGACGTCGTCTATGAGAATCTCTGTTAAATCCTGAAGCAAAGATTAAGATGGATGACACTGGAAGATCCAACCTGCCCTCTTCGCAAAGCGAACTGGCCCAGGTAATCGTGGTCGTCATACAGGAGGTCATGCAGTAACAGCATGCTGCATGGCAACAGAAATAAGAGGCGTAGATGCAACAACAACAGTGCATGTGGCTGCAACAGCAGGCCGGGGGACAAGTACCGCGGCCGACACCACCGTCGGGGATGCCAACCCCATTAGTTGGGGTCCCGCCGGGTGCCCGACAAAGGTTATTCACACCCGCGGAGACACCGTTGGCCTTTGGCCAACCCGTGGTGGAAGCATCTCTCCCGCCAGAGTAGTCGGGGGAATCCTCGATCACCTGGGCCAAAGCCCAAGACATCACCAAGAGCAAAGGGTCGGCCCCCAACGCGGCTAGCGGGACTAAGGGTCTACCGTTCACAGAGAGTGTCTTGGGTGATCCCCTGCCCAAACACTTCCGCCCCACTACTGTCGGGGAATATAATGGGTCTACGGACCCAGAAGACCACTTGTACAAGTTCGAGAATGCGGCGATGTTGCACCAATACCCGGACGGGGTCAAATGTAGGGTTTTCCTGACAACCCTGACGGGTCCAGCGCAGAGATGGTTCAATCGGTTGCCGAGTGGATCCATCCACTCCTTTGAAGAGTTCAAAAGCGTTTTTCTACAGCACTTCGCCAGCAGCAGGAGATACGTTAAGACTCCCTGGGATATGTTCTCCATGAAGCAGAGAGCTAAGGAGCCCCTGAAGGATTACCTGCAATGGTTTAGCAAGGTGGCCTTGGATGTTCAAGGGGCCACTCCTGAGATCCTGGTCAGTGTCTTCTCGCAAGGTCTACAAGAGGGCGACTTTTTCCGATCCCTGGTGAAGAAGCCCCCGGTAGATTTCGACTATCTCATGAGTCGGGCCCTCAAATACGTAAAAGTGAAGGAGGCACAGTCGGCTCGAAAAAGGGGAGTCGACGTCCCGGTCGGTCCATCTGACCGTAGGGCTCCTCCCCCACCGTTAAAATACAATGATCGTCCAGGGTCTCATCGTCAAATGCCCAGAGGCGGGGATACAGCGGTCCACGAGGTCAGAGCCTTTCAAGCCCCGCGGCCCAGAGGCAACATCTTCAATGGATCAAACTCTTTTGTTCATACCATCAGAGAGGAGGACATGATACCAAGGATTGCTATGAATTGAAGAGGAAGCAGTGGGAAGCCGAACGTAAGTCACCCGATCGGAGGCAATCACCTCGCCGAGCGGATCAGACACCCCCAAGGGATCACCGAAGGCCTACCCCCCCAGGGAGGAGGGAGTGAGAGACAAAGGCAAGGCCCCTTTGCGAGGGACGATCGGCATGATATCCGGCGGTCCCACCGACGGAGACTCCAATAGGGTCCGCAAAGCTCACAGTCGAAGACTGGAAAGCTTCAGAGTATGTACCAGCGCCAGGGGGAGTGGTGGACCAAAAATCAGCTTTGGTCCGCGAGACTTGGAAGGGTTCGAGACACCTCACGAAGATGCCTTGGTTATCAAGACCATAATAGCCAATTATGCAATAAAAAGGATCTTCATGTATACGGGCAGCTCGGTCAACATTATCTTTAGGAAGACCCTCGACCAAATGCAGATCGAGGAGGAGTAACTCCGACAGATGGCCACTCCTTTGTTCAGATTCACCGGACATCAAGTCCAGCCAGTCGGACAGATCACTCTTCCCCTCACATTGGGGGAAGAGCCCGCGGAAAAGACCCAGCTGACGCCCTTCGTGGTGGTGGAGGCCGAATCAACATACAACGTTATCTTAGGAAGGTCGACTCTGAATGCCTTCTAGGCTGTGGTTTCCACTTTCCACTAGAAGGTTAAATTCTCCACGGGAAACCGGATAGGAGAAGTGAGGGGGAGCAAGTCGACCGCTCGAAGGTGTTATGTCGACATCGTTCGAACAGACTCCAACAAGGCAAGAAGGGTCCAATGGCCCCAAGTCAACGTCATCCAAGAGGGAACTACCAGGATACCGTCGGAGGTGGCGGAAGAAAAGGAGGAAATCCAGATCCACCCAAAGCGGCCTGACAGAACCATGACGTCTTTGCTTGGTCGACATCTGACATCAGGGGAGTAGCTCCGACCATGATGATGCACCAGCTCAACATCCTCCCTGGTCGAAGCCGGTCCGGAAAAAGAAGAGAAGTTTTGGGCCGGAACAGGATCAGGCGATCCAGGCGAAAGTCGACAAGCTCCTAGAGGCAGGGCACATCCGGAAAGTGTAGTTCCCCCCTTGGCTAGCAAATGTTGTCCTGATGTCAAAGTCGGGCGGTAAATGGTGGGTTTGCATCGACTTCCGCAACCTGAACAAGGCCTGCCCGAAGGACTGCTACCCCCTACCGAGTATCGATCAGCTCGTCAACTCAACTAGCGGATGTGAGTACATTTGCATGCTAGAGACTTATCAAAGTTATCACCAGATCCCGCTGGCCCAGGAGGACCAGGAAAAAGTAAGCTTCGTCACCTCCCGAGGCACATTCTGCTACAACGTTATGCCGTTCGGACTGAAGAACGCGGGAGTCATGTATCAGAGGATGATGGATTGGGTGTTCAAACGTCAGATCGGTCGGAATATTGAAGTATATGTGGACGACATCCTTATCAAATCTTCTCGGTCGGACAGTCTTATTTCTGATATCGAGGAGACCTGCAGCACCTTGAGGAACTATGAGCTCAAGTTAAACCCAGCAAGTGCCTCTTCGAAGCCAAGAGTAGCCGCTTCCTCGGCTATGTGGTCACCGAGTGGGGAATTGAGGCCAACCAAGAAGAGGTACAAGCTCTTCGCGGCATGGCCCCGCCCAAGAACCTGAAAGAAGCTCAATGGTTGGTCGGCCGGATTACCGCGCTATCCTAGTTCATCTCCTGGTCGACGACCAAAAGCCTCCCGTTCTTCAAGATACTAAGGAAAGTCTCGAAGTTTGAATGAGGACGGGAATTGCGATCTCGCCTTTACTAAGTTGAAGGAATAACTGGCCCAACTGCCGCTCCTATCCAAACTGCGGCCCGGTGAGCGCCTGTGGCTGTATTTGTCGGCTGGAGAGGGAGCCCTGGGATCCGCTCTGGTACGAGAAGAGGAAGGCCTGCAACACCCGGTCTACTTCACCAGTCATCTGTTGAAAGACGCGGAGGGCAGGTATACCACCTTGGAGAAGCTGGCGTTGGCCCTGGTTATGACCGCCCGGCGATTGAGAGTCTATTTCCTCTCTCACCCGATCAAGGTCCTCACCAATAGCACGCTAGGGCGGGTATTAACCAACACAGAGGCTTCAGGCCGGTTAATCAAATGGGCAACAGAGCTCAGTGAGTTTGATATCCAATACCAACCTCGAACGGCCATAAAAGCCCAAGCCCTAGCTGATTTCATGATAGAAACAGTCATCCCCGACCCAGAGGGGGTCTGGAAGGTTTATGTGGATGGGTCGATTGGCCGTCAGGGCAGTGGAGTCAGAGTTTTATTAATTTTGCCCAGGAAAGATGTGGTGCAGCTATCTATCTAACTTAACTTCTGGTCACCAACAACGAGGCGGAGTATGAAGCTCTCCGAGCTGGCCTACAAGCGGCTTGGCATGTAGGGGTCGTCCGAGTGGTGATCCACTCGGATTCGCAGTTGGCAGCGCAACAACTAGAAGGAGACTTCAAGATCAGAAACGAGCGCTTGAGGAGGTACACCGAGGCGTATGAGAAGCTGAAAACTAAGTTCCAGGAGGTGACCCTACAGAAGATCCCCCG